>JARACY010004567.1:0-26221 GCA_029255725.1 Scrobipalpa atriplicella | reverse complement strand
GAAGGAAGAGAAGAAAAGTGGAGTACGTCCCGCTACCACCCTCGGATGAGGAAGAGGACGAGTTCGAGGACGACAAGGACCCCGAGTGGCGCGCCACGCCGCTCTTCAAGAGGATACAGGTATTTAAAACAAACAAACATATTTATTTATTTAACAATATATTGTACACACTAAAGAACATAAAATACAAACAAAAAAGAAACAAGACACAACAGGCACTGCTTATCTCTACAGAAGTGAGAACAAACATATTTAAAAAATACTGACTAGAGTTGTTTCGATCATAAGCATTTCTATTCGTATCCTATAAATGTATTTTTTGTTTGGTAATGCTAAAAGGCTGACAGTGACGCAGTAATGGATTGTGATATTTCGCCGAAATGCAGCATTTTATAAGACTGAAGGTTAGATCACACTAGAATTGCACTGCAGCTGCTGGCGGGAACTTGCATTTTATACATTTTGCCATGCCGCGCCGCGCCACGCCGCTACGCTCTAGTGCTCTCTACCTTAAGATGCGCACGTAGACAAGACTTTTTGTCTTCGTATTGTCTCTTGTTGCGCGCTTCACAATGAAAAGGGTACGAGAGGTAAATAAGACCGACTTGCTTGTCGAAGACAATAATCCTGTTTAGGTGCTGATCATAAGATCTGGCCTTACAGGATTTTGATAAGTCTACTCTACAATCAAAGTTTATATCCCAAATTGCTCAACTGCGTTCATCAGGCATTACAATTTTATCTTCACGCCATAAATCAGACCACTTATCCGTTCAACTGTCCGCAGGCCCAACGCCCGCGCCTGACGATGAACTTCACATCAACCTCGGACACGTCCCGGCGCTCCGAGAACACCTCCTCCGACTCCTCCACGCGCGCCGTCAAGCGCGGCTCGGACGGATCCCCCCACTGCACCTGCAGGGGAGCCTGCAGTACCAAGATGTGCGGCTGCAGGAAGGCAGATAAAGGATGTGGCGCCAATTGTAGGTGCCCGGTTGTTTTATGCAAGAATAAGAGAGATAACGACCAGGAAGATAAGGAAAACCAGGTTAGTCTTTCTATTGCATAGTTTATGATCAGAATAGTACTTGTGGAGGGGCTTGTTTACTCAAGCTCATATTTATAAAGCCATCTCAAGATTGAGAGCAATATTGAGTGCGGATTTGACAGGTCATTTGTATTGGAATAACATTTCTGATACGAACTCAAACTCGCTGTCACTCGAGTTCGTATCAGAAATGTCATTTCAGTACAAAACGACCTGTCAAATCCATACTTAATATTGCTCTCAATCTTGAGATCGCTTTATAATTACCAACCTAGGATACTTCAATCCGATGCTGTAATTCTTGAAAATATTTTCTTATTTATTCCTTTAAAAAAAACTTGGACTAATTACTTTTGTTTCCTTCCAGCCTTCGAGTGCGGAAGGTGCGCTCGACACCACGCCCCCGTCCACCCGGAACACATACTTTGACAAAAAGTAAGTTGTTCTTTCGTCTCAACTCATTCTTCCGTGCTGGACTTGGAGTGATAGAAAAACATAGAATGTGCCAGCTGCATCTCCTCCCGGGCATGCTGTAAAACCAGTGTATTCCAATTTAGGCGTAGGCTGACAACCCGTTACTATAGTAATAAATGTAATCATCTGTAATAAGCCTCAAAACTTGTTAGATGTGGCGGAACGACCTTTGTTTAGGTCTTTTTTGCTCTTCCTACCCTATTAGGAAGAAAGGCGTGATTTTATGTTTGTTATATGTTTTGTATGTACCCTTTTCGTCAAGTGTAACCGTATAAGTCGGGCATCTTAGACAGACGGGCTGGCAGGCAGGTTAGCAATTTTTCTAGCTAACTAACAAAGGTCGCATATCTAGATCGGATCCTTCGCTGAACTAGTGTATAGGGAGGTATTTATAGAACATCTTCAGTAAGAGCATAGTCCACAATTCTTGGGAGTTCATCTTTTCGATCCTAACCTCCTTGAGGAGCTTGAAAAAGATCGATATGAGGTTATATTTGGCGACGTCCATCCCGTACTGAAAGATGTTGTCTGCGCA
This sequence comes from Scrobipalpa atriplicella, assembly GCA_029255725.1. NCBI lineage: Eukaryota > Metazoa > Arthropoda > Insecta > Lepidoptera > Gelechiidae > Scrobipalpa > Scrobipalpa atriplicella. The sequence goes on along the minus strand of JARACY010004567.1, from coordinate 24,164 downwards.
GTACGTGGACATGGGCGCGACGCAAGTTATGTACAGCAGAAGCGCGTACATCCATTTCTGCGCACCGTCTGGAGGATTGACATACTTCTGCTCTCGAGGGCGCAACGCACGCGGCCCGCGCGGGACCAACTCTTGTGGTACATTGGGAAGGCAGTCCTCTTTGGTTGGGGAATTTGAAGGATCCGATCTAGATATGCGACCTTTGTTAGTTAGCTAGAAAAAATTGCTAACCTGCTGCCAGCCCGTCTGTCTAAGATGCCCGACTTATACGGTTACACTTGACGAAAAGGGTACATACAAAACATATAACAAACATAAAATCACGCCTTTCTTCCTAATAGGGTAGGAAGAGGCAAAAAAGACCTAAACAAAGGTCGTTCCGCCACAACTAACAAAGTTTTGAGGCTTATTACAGATGATTACATTTAATACTATAGTAACGGGTTGTCAGCCTATCGCCTAATTGGAATACACTGGTTTTTACAGCATGCCCGGAGGAGATGCAGCTGGCACATTCTATGTTTTTCTATCACTCCAAGTCCAGCACGGAAGAATGAGTTGAGACGAAAGAACAACTTACTTTTTGTCAAAGTATGTGTTCCGGGTGGACGGGGGCGTGGTGTCGAGCGCACCTTCCGCACTCGAAGGCTGGAAGGAAACAAAAGTAATTAGTCCAAGTTTTTTTAAAGGAATAAATTAAGAAAATATTTTCAAGAATTACAGCATCGGATTGAAGTATCCTAGGTTGGTAATTATAAAGCGATCTCAAGATTGAGAGCAATATTAAGTATGGATTTGACAGGTCGTTTTGTACTGAAATGACATTTCTGATACGAACTCGAGTGACAGCGAGTTTTGAGTTCGTATCAGAAATGTTATTCCAATACAAAATGACCTGTCAAATCCGCACTCAATATTGCTCTCAATCTTGAGATGGCTTTATAATATGAGCTTGAGTAAACAAGCCCCTCCACAAGTACTATTCTGATCATAAACTATGCAATAGAAAGACTAACCTGGTTTTCCTTATCTTCCTGGTCGTTATCTCTCTTATTCTTGCATAAAACAACCGGGCACCTACAATTGGCGCCACATCCTTTATCTGCCTTCCTGCAGCCGCACATCTTGGTACTGCAGGCTCCCTGCAGGTGCAGTGGGGGGATCCGTCCGAGCCGCGCTTGACGGCGCGCGTGGAGGAGTCGGAGGAGGTGTTCTCGGAGCGCCGGGACGTGTCCGAGGTTGATGTGAAGTTCATCGTCAGGCGCGGGCGTTGGGCCTGCGGACAGTTGAACGGATAAGTGGTCTGATATATGGCGTGAAGATAAAATTGTAATGCCTGATGAACGCAGTTGAGCAATTTGGATATAAACTTTGATTGTAGAGTAGACTTATCAAAATCCTGTAAGGCCAGATCTTATGATCAGCACCTAAACAGGATTATTGTCTTCGACAAGCAAGTCGGTCATTATTTACCTCTCGTACCCTTTTCATTGTGAAGCGCGCAACAAGAGACAATACGAAGACAAAAGTCTTGTCTACGTGCGCATCTTAAGGTAGAGAGCACTAGAGCGTAGCGGCGTGGCGCGGCGCGGCATGGCAAAATGTATAAAATGCAGTTCCCGCCAGGCAGCTGCAGTGCAATTCTAGTGTGATCTAACCTTCAGTCTTATAAAATGCTGCATTTCGGCGAAATATCACAATCCATTACTGCGTCACTGTCAGCCTTTTAGCATTACCAAACAAAAAAATTCATTTATAGGATACGAATAGAAATGCTTATGATCGAAACAACTCTAGTCAGTATTTTTTAAATATGTTTGTATCTCACTTCTGTAGAGATAAGCAGTGCCTGTTGTTTCTTGTTTCTTTTTTTGTTTGTATTTTATGTTCTTTAGTGAGTACAATATATTGTTAAATAAATAAATATGTTTGTTTGTTTTAAATACCTGTATCCTCTTGAAGAGCGGCGTGGCGCGCCACTCGGGGTCCTTGTCGTCCTCGAACTCGTCCTCTTCCTCATCCGAGGGTGGTAGCGGGACGTACTCCACTTTCTTCTCTTCCTTCTTCTTCTGTTTCTTGCCCTTTGTGTTGTTGTTGTTGGTGGCCGTGCGGAGTTGCTCCAGCTCTTCGGTTAATTTTTTCTTGAAAATTTATATTTACTATTTTAGAATATTTCATTTGAGAACGAACAGCTAGTTAGATAAATGTGTACTGGAGCGATGAAAAAGGGTCAAGGCTCTGTGCATTTTTACCCAGTGAGGGTGAAGCACTGGTTTTCAGCCATCATCCATGATTAAGTAGAACCTACTGTTAGGTTCGTTTTGAGATACCTTGTAGGAGGCCCATGACTTGCAGTGGAAGTCTTCTATGAGTGGAGTGAAGGCTGGATACATAATCGTCTGCTATGCTACTTATGGACTGAAATGCTTGATTTTTCGAGGTGACAAAACTGAAGGCGACGACTTGTCGGATCTCTCTTTTCGGCACAAGAAGTAGCTCTTTCTTCCACTAAAAGTGTGCGGAAAAGACACATCCGACTTGTCACCTTCAGTTTTGTCGCATGGGTTTAGTTGACATTTAAAAAAATGAGTAAAATGTTACATTCTCATCCTCTAGTTGTTCGAGTCGGTCCTGTTGGTACTGTATGACGTTCTGCAGATGCTTGCAGGCCTCGCTGCGCTCCCCGCGCCCTGCCACGCCGCGCTGCAGCGCCACTAGCGCCGTTAGCTGCAAACAGGAACTGTTATAAGGCTCTGGTACCATAATACAAATATTCATTGACAATAAAAAAAATATATACATTTATATAAAAGCCTATTTGTCGTAACTACGAATCTAAAGACCGACTAGGCATCACAGTCAGCAAAGGAGATATCTGGGCAGGGCCGGTCGATACGGATGAAGTTATTTATGGTTTATCATATCTCAAAGATAAATATACGAAATAATTTACTGAAATAATTTCATTTATTTTAAGCGGTCCTGCCAACAATCACCTGCTTTGCTGACTGTACCATGTTTCAGAAACAGAATTTTCTAAGCTAGACAATTTGATGTTCTAAATATGAACGAGTTTAACGATTTTCATAATTATTTGATTTTACGGGCCGATATATTACAATACATGTGATTACAATAATATAATGAATTACATTTTGTTGTATAAACCAAGTGACCAATGCCCGGTAAAGCCCAGCAACTCGGCCACTTCACTTACCTGTAGACAAGAAAAACTTGTCAGCTCCTAAACATTAGACTATTTTAAATCTATCGGAATGACTAACAAAATAGAAATAAACAAGAAGCACCTTTAATACATTTCTGTTTTAAAAAAAATGCAGATTCGATGCAACCATTCACAATACGCTTATCAATAAAGGTTAGAGCGCACTAGAACGTAGCGGAGCGACATAATATTTTTTGTATGTAAAATATATGAGATATACACTTGGGACATACCATAACGCGTGCAAATTCGTCAAAATTGTATGAAATGCCTGAAATACAGTTGCCGCGCCGTGTCGCGTCGCATCCGCTACGTTCTAATGCGGTCTAACCTTAAAATGAAGGCGTTATCGCTGATTCACAATTGTGAGTAACTCCACTTTTATTTCAATTTATCTTAAGAATTTTTCAAAAGACTCAGGACAATGGAAGAATATTCCGTGGTAACCATTTAATTATATTCTCACCTTCTGTTCGTTTTGCATCTTGACAGTGGCGAGTTGTCGGTCGAACTCCGCCTTGCTGTTCTCATACTCCAGAGCTAGGCGGTCATGCGCCTCCTACAACATAAGATATTAAGGATAATTTATTTATTACATTTACAAAAAATCAAACACAACGATTAGCATAAGAAACGCAACAAAATCCTGTACATAGGTCTATCCGTGCTCATAGGAGATTTCAGGAAATTGTAAATTCTAAATTAGTTTCATATTGTATTAATTTTATTTTGAACAAAAAGTGGTATGTAACAAGCCGAATTTCTTGAACTAAACAACATTTCTCGAAGAACATGCGTCGACATTTCCAATCTTTTGGACCTCATCTGCTGACCGCGATCCAATTTTTTTTCACTGATTTTAAAATTGAATTTAGTCGTAGTAGTAGTAAAATATTTTAAATTTAGTGGTAGTACTCGGTAGTAAAAAGCCCGGATGGTGTAGTGTATAGGGCTACGGCCTTCTGTGCAGGAGGTCGTGGTTCGAATCCCACCACGTACCAATGTGTTTTTCGGTTTTCGAATTTCATATGTACGTTTGTACGTAAAGGAAAACATCGTGAGGAAACCTGCGAAGAAATTCAAAGGTTGTGTAACCTAATCCAGGATTGGGTCTGGTTTCCCTTCTAGGTTGCGGAGGTCAGATTGCAGTCGCTTGTGTAAAAACCAGTACTCTCGTTCAATCTCCTATATTAGGTAGCCGACCCCGTGAAATACGGGAAAAAGGCTAGGAAGATGATGATGACTCGGTAGTAAATCTTGAGTTTTTCTCCAGAATGTTGCTTATTTACCTTGATCTCCTCGTATCTGGCCTGGAAGCCCTTCTCGCTCTGGCTCTGCAGTTCCCTCTTGGAGTCAACAAGTAGCTCGAACAAGCACTTGAGCGCCACCTTCGCCTCCAACATGGACTGGATGTTGTCCCATTGGGTTCGGGATTTGTTCTCTGTACGACAAAATATGTACGTTGTTATATAGCTTTAAAATAACCAAGAAGCTAGTATAGATTCGAGGGGTTTGGTGTATTGCTATCTTGATTGCTGTCAACTTGTCACAACTACAATTAATACTATTCTATACACCATCATAGATTGACAAAGGTAGTGACAGAGTGACCGCCAAGGGACAGAATACGGGTGTAAGGGACAGCTTCCCGCAAACTGATAGGGGTTGCTCAGTCAACGAAACTGAACAACTTCCAAGAGGAAATTCTTTCAGGAGATGAAAAAAAAATTGACTTTCCCATACAAATAGACCACTTCGATCAGACAATTGTAAGGAAAAGCAATTCCTTTTTTTAATTTCCTGAAAGAATATCCTGGTGATAGTTGTTCAGTTTCGTTGACTGAGCAACCCCTATCAGTTTGCAGGACGCTATACCTTACACCCCGTATACCCAAAAGTTGTCAGACGTGGTGAAAGCAACTTATTGTTATTCTTTCTTTAGGGGATTTCAAGACAAGGAAAATTTTTATTCTGAGCTAAAATTTTCGTGCTTTGGGAAAGTTGTTGATATCCTTAGTAGAACATGAGGGAAGGGACGCTATACTTTTATACTCTTATTACCTTGGTCAGCAGTGAGTATCTTCTGTTGCAGGTCTGATATCTGCGCCTTACGGAGAGCTAAGTCATCTTCAAGTTCCGCGATCTTCTTGCGGTTGGCTTCGTCATCTGTGCGGTGACGGAGATCTTCCAACTGTTCCGTTATAAACGCCCTGGGTATAAAAAAGACAATGTATTCTAAAGAAACTGGGAAGAAATGAAATGGTGCTTTTCTAATCCAGCATCATAACATAATAGCAACCACAGCTGGAGAGAAACATTATATACCACATCTACAAGAAATGAGATATTCAATATTGTTTTGCAAATTGTTTTATTCAGTCAGGATATATCCATACCCTCTAGTAGGTAGGTAGGAATGTGTACCTGTACTCCATGAGTTCCTCGAGTGACTTCTCTGCCTCAACGATGCTGAGATGCACCTCCAGCTCCTGCTCGATGTACTGCTGTATGGCGCCGGACTTGACGCTGCCCTTGGCCGTGCGCTTCAACGCCGCGTTCTTCTGCCGGTCTAGCGCTTCCTGTGGATATACATTCACTATCAAACCTCAATATCCCTTACGCAGTAGATAGAGCGAGAGATCAAAAATTGTTCAATCAATTTACTCGTCTCTCTGTTTTATAGCTACAGAACAGAACTTATGTTTCGAGTTCAAAGTTCTGATGAAAGTATTACAGTATGAACATAACTTTATGTTTGATTATTTATCTACGTAAACCGAATCGATTCGATACGCGAGCGAAGCGAACTCGATACTTCACGAAAATTTTATCAATACGTTACGCGAGCGAAGCGAGCTAAATATAGTATTACAAAATTGAATTAATACATTACGCGAGCGAAGTGAGCGCGACACTAGGATACGCGAACGAAGCAAGCTAAATATTTCCACAGAACTGAGAGAATACATTACAGCGGCAATACTCCACGAAAACTGAATCAATACGAAACGCGAGCGAAACGAGCGCAACATTTTGCAGATTTCAAAAGCAACGGTATTTGCACAAACCTTCAATCTCTTATTGACAGCGACAGCCTCCTCCATCTTTCTCTTAAGAACATTCTGCTGCTTGGCGTGCAACGACTCCATCTTGGCCATGGCGGTGGCGCGCTTGCGGTCCTCGTTGCGCAGGCGCAGCATGGCGCGCTCGTTGTCCGCCTTCCACTTCCGAAACTTCTCGCTCTCTTCGCGCATTTGGCGAATGATTTTCACCTGCGATTAAACATTTTGTTGTGGTTAATTAGGATATTGATTGTAATATTCAGGCAAACGCAATGTGGGACGCTGTCTTGTCAGATGGAGCAATAGCTTACGATTTGTGGCTGTCAAGAACTGGATGCGAAGAGCCGAAAACCAGGCTCAGTGGCATGACAAGCCAAGAGCCAAGACAAGAGAGAAGCCTATGGCCAGAAGTATGCTGATATTGCCTGATGAGATGACGAATGAAATGACTTTGCATTGAGAAAACTAGAATGACCTTGGTTTGCTTCATGTTGTGCAGTTCAGCGTTGAGCGCGGCGATCTTGGCCTCGTTCTTCTCCTTCATCTTGATGATGCCGGCTTGTTGCTGGCACTTCTTCTTCAGCTCTGTTATCTCTGCTTCTAGCGATGATACTTTAGTGCGACGCTCTTCGTGGCTCGGGTCTTTGCTCTGTCCAACGAATGTATGATTTGATGATAATAGGTAAGAGTTCTGTAATTATTTTTTTAAATGCTTCCTTTTATATATTAAATTTGAAAATAATTATGGAAATATAAAATTACAGCCGCGTGAAGCCGGTTAGAATAACACACTAAGCGATCTACAACAGGTTGAATTACGAAGCAAAACTTCTGAAAGAGTATCTCAACTTGTTTGGTCCGGCTTCTGGATAAAGAATATTCCATTTAGCGTACAGATACTTATATGAATGTATGTGAATTATAGTAATGTGGGAGTATGGAATTTAGGGCAAAATCATAGTTACGCTAACCGACTATATCTAAGCCTTTAAAACAACATTACCTTGGTCTGTTTGAGTTGCTGCAACAGCTCGTCCCTTTCCCGCTCGAGTCGACTGATCCTCTCCTCGTTCTCCCGCAGGTTTCCGTGTGAGTCCAGCATCTCCTTGTTGTTGGCTAGTATGGCCTGCACGACGCTGGCCTTGATCGCCATCGCGTGGTTCAACTCGCGCAACTCTTGTGTTAGAGCCACCTGCAAAAGCAAGAAAATTTAAGATAAATAATTGTAGCCGACAAATGGCACTACCACAAGTTCTGAAACGCGGTATCGAAGTTTTCTCAGCGATCTGCAGATAGTCAAGTTCGAAACATGTCCGGTTGGACTTCGGTCCCCTGGTCATAACACCCGACCAGGCGGGTAGCTACCCTTATTCCATCCATCATTACTCAGCCAACTGGCCTCATAACTTACAAATATTTGTGATACTGAAAACACGGGTGAAAAGCCTATGATGGCATTTAGTAATTCCATGCTCAAAGCATCTCAAAGGTTGCATTTTAGAAGGGCTATGAAATTGATCGTCATTTTAAATTATTTTGTTCTATTCTGAAGAAAGAAAACAGAGAAATATTACGTTACTTTTTTTCCACTTTAGACCAATTTTAGTAATGAACGTAACTTAGAAAGGCTAGATGGGACATCTCGTCTAACTTAACTCAAACTGCTGAACCACAAGTCGCTCGATAGAGATGGGTGATGACTTAGACTAGGCCATATACTTACGTGTCCGATGGCTCGTTTCTCCTCCTCCACGACCGCCTGTTCCTCACTCAGCACATCATGGTCCAACTTGTCAGGATCGCTGTCCGACACGAACGACACTTTGATCTCGTGATCGATCATCTCTTCGTTTGTCTTCAAGTTCATCGACTGGAGGTCCTCCAGCCGAGTCTTCATGTCCTGATAAAACAAAGCTTTATAAATCACATGAAATCAGGGAATTTACAGTGTAAGGGACATCTTCCCGCAAACTGATAGTTGTTCAGTCAACGAAACTGAACTTTACTGAACAACTTTCACAAAGAAACTCTTTTAGGAAATGGATGGGACTGACTGTCTGACATGACCAGAAATAAATCAGGCGCAAGCAGGGCCGACTAATTAAATGCCCATCCGACAGCATGGAAAATCTTACTTTTCGGAAGATCAGGTGTTCAGCCTGCAATGTCCCAACCAAACAAGAAACAACAACTCAAAGTCGTTGTCCCCCGCAGAGATTTGAACCCGGGACCTCTGGATCGAGAGCCCATGGCTCAGACCACTAGATCACGAAGACAATAACAAAGATACAGAAGAATAGCTATGAAGTATCAGAAAAAAATTACCTTCAAATACTCCATCATAGTCTTCTGTGGGTCGCCATCTTTGTCGCTGGTGTTGAGGTTCTCTATGGTCTGGTTGCACTGTTCCGTCAGCTCGTTGAGTTTCCTCTCCATTTTCTCCTTAGCGGCCTCCGCGAGTAGAGCCTTCTCGCATAAGTTGGTGTTTTCTATCAGCATGTTACTGAGATGTTCCGTGACCTATAAAGTTAAATTATTGAGTTATAGGTTGGCTAGAAGAGATCGCTTAACCTCTTCTCCTCTGGCACGCCCCCTCAACCTCAAGTGACACTCTGGTCTATTTATAACTTGTGAATTTGATACACAAATATTTTGACCTGTTTACAATGATCTTGTATTAGATATGTGACGCTCAATCACAGAATTCGCTTAATCACAAAAAAAAAGATCATTTCGGGGATTATGCATTGCAAAACGCAGAACCCGAATTTTTAGAAATGCTTTTTTTCAGTTAATGCGCGAATTCGGAGATTCAGCGTAATACACACAGTTTTTAAACTGTTCCTTCTAACTTCGGAACAAGGTTTAGGAACAATTTTAGAATATATTAGAAATGTGCAAGTTTTCAAATGCTTCTACAATTTTTATAGAGGTCTAAACACCACATTCTTATTTCATTTTTCAAATCAAATCTACAAGTACAAATGACCTGTTTGTGTTTCTTGAGCAGTTCACTGTATCTGGCGCGTTCTCTGTCGAGGTCCTCCTGTAGTTGCTCGTTGTTCTGTTCGCTGGTGGTGGGGAGTTTACCCAGCAGTTGCAGGCGGAGCTCATTGACTAGGTTGTTTAGCCTGAAAATAAAAACAATTAACTAACATTAACATTTTTGTATCTTTTCCACTACATAATTGCAGTGAGCTTAGGATTTTGAACAGCGCCCGAAATAATGTAGCCATTAACTTGAAGGGCCTACATAATACCACTGTGTGGCAAAGGCCTCCCCATATCCTTCTATTCATTTTTTGGGGCTTCTATAGTGTCAAGCTAACGTGAATATCCAGCTCGTGGTTTCGGCTGCTTTTGCCCACCTCTGGCATATGGCAAGCGAGAAAGGTCGAATTATGTTGGATTCTGTTGGTTTGTATTATTGCATAGTAATAAAATTATTTTGACTAGCTAGAGTTTACCTGACAATCTCTGCCGCTTTAGCATCTTGGTTGATGACAGGTTTGTTGCGTATGCGTCGCGCGCGGTCCGCGTAGCGCAGAGTGGACACAGTCTCGTCCAGGTTGTAGTCGGCCGGAGACACGCACGCCACCATGAGAGTTAAAGAGTTACCGCCCAAACTGTCTGCAAGCAGAAAATATGGATCAGACAAACTAATCTAAGGTTAAATAATAAATAAACAGCGTCAACCAACAGTCTGCTAAATTCCGTAATGAAGGGTTATATTTCATCGCATATTTAAACTCGCAGGCTTTGTTACCTTCTACAGTGCACACAGGAAGAAAAGTAGCTTGTATAATCTATGATTTAATGATTTTTATCAGACACAGAGATCTATTCAATAGATTCTACTGAATGCAAAAAAGCCCAACAGAATTTGAGATTAGTAATGTAAACACAAAGAAAATCTCAAAAAGTATGCTAATTTCTCACCTTGCAATAGCCTGGTAAGTTTGCTGTCTCGATAGCTGATAAAACTCCTGTTAGTCCCGTCTCCCAGCGCTGATATGACATTCCCTAGCGCCAGTAGTCCCTGGTTGATCTTCACTCCCTCCTTGAGCCGCTCGCCGCTGGCCTTAGTCTTCTTTATGCGCTCGGAGCCGGCCAGATCGACCAGGTGGAACTTGGATGTTGTGGCTATGTTCCTGTTTGAAGATAAATGTATTATCAGAGGAATAAATAGTCAATCATAGTGACGCTGACATAGCACACTATTACAAAAATGGGCCATGATATCACATGTAATGCACTCATGAGTATGAATATGCGCCGCATGTCTGTAGCCTGTTTACCACAAATAATTTCATCATGTATTTATTGAAATTTTCTTCCTGTATGATAAGATAATGTTGAAAATATCACCTAGTTAGGTATTATTACTTAGCCTGTATGATTGTAAATTTGTGACTAAAAAATGCAACAAGAAGGCGTAACAGTATGTACTTTAGTTGACTAAAAGTATGCCTCACGCTATCAGAGCTCACGGGGCTATCAGAGTACTCCTACTGCAGATACTGCGTAGAGGAGGAGGAAACACCGATCCACCTCCTCTGCGAGTGTGATGCGCTCGCGAACACTAGAAGTAGGGCGACGGGCAGCTACCAGCTGACCAGCGACGAAGCCCGGGTATTAGGCCCCAAACAGATAGTGGATTTCTTTAAGAGAGCCCGTCTGGATGAGGTCCTATAGATAGTAAGGGTAAGCTACAATAGATCTTCACAGGTCGCAGTGGCTGTTGGGCTGAAACGACCAACCCCTTCTAATCAAATCATAATCATAATCATAAAATGCCTCACGCTACGTTGCAGGATATCCCTTTCGCAAAATGTCCTTTGGTCGCAAAATGTCAGATAGATTTAGTTCAAATAGTGGGCTTACCAAAAAATACTTTTTGCGAGAAGGGAAATTTTGCAACGATACCAAAGTATGGCTTGAAAACAATATTTTACAAATTCCATAACAAAATAAATCCCAAAGATGAGTTAGAAATCCCGTATAAATGAACCGCAAGAATGAAAATGGTTGCTGACTTGTCAGTGCGGCTCTCCTTGGCGATGACGATGGTGAAGACGGCGTGGGAACGGCTGGAGGCCTGGTTCATGGCAGTGGAGCCCGTCACGCGGCCCAGCGACCCGCGCTCTAGGATCATCATTGTCTCCATCGTAGATGTAACCGGAACTTCGGTTATACCTGTAGAAAAAAGAGATTTGATGGTGTGAGTACTATTTGCTGTTTTTTATTGTGCACTAGCCAGGCAATTTCGAGGCTAGTGCCATGCGCGCGCTCGTGCTACGTAATGTAGTCAAACGATGCAGATTCTCACAGGAGTCTGGCGTCAAACAGCTTGCTGTCTATCCTCGATGATCACAATTATGCTGCGCCATTTGCGATGACTTATAAGGTGACCACAACAGATTTTCCAGTAGAGTGAACATACATAGCAGGTGCTGACATTATTATAACATACCAACTAAACAACAGACTTCAATTAGTATAGAACTTTCAATTCTACCTCAAATACTATGTACCTGGCAATATGACGCCTTTATTGATGTCTTCTCTGATCTCAATGACGCTGTGTCCCCGTTCCTTGCCGGACAGAAGATCATAGCACTGTTCCTGATACAGCTCCATGAACGAGACGTTTACTCTGAATATGAACTTGTCTTCGTGGGCCTCTATGTAATCAAATATGTCTGCTACTGCTTGGGGAATTACACCTGTGAATGGAGATATAGTTTGAAAGAGTTTACTTTACAAGAGAAAGTCTGCAGCCCAAAAGCTAAGGTTGGATGTACTCCGGTCTTTTCTCAATTCTTTCTGAAATCATGTCATATTTCAATCACTTATTTAAAATACTTTAGATTTATTATACTATTTGACCCTTCGCCTTTGGGCTGTGGAAATGTAACATAAACATAGGTATGATTTAATGAAGATCTATAGTCTTAAAATATTACTTTGAGACAAATCTAAAATGTTCTTTACTAAGTTACCAGGTAAATACATAAAGAGATAGTTGAGCTAATATTCTGCTGTAGATATAATAATAAATACATAATGAAGAACAAAAGCATATAAAAATAAAGTTTCATTAACTCCTGTAAGCACCTAGTTTAGTAGAGTCACCATCTGAGCCAGAGTAGTTGGTGCCCATGGTGTAGGTCTTTCCCGAGCCCGTCTGTCCATACGCCAGGATCGTCACATTGTAGCCTGCAATAAAATTGTACAAGTGAAAATCAACAACTTTAAACAAGTCAAATAAGAGATAATACTATTACTATTTAAAAACAATTCTTTAGTGTGGAGAAATTTAAAACATGAGGGTTACCAAATCAAGATTATTATTTACATACATACATAGATAAAGTCAAGCCTTTATCCCTTATGGGGTAGGCAGAGTGTAAAACGCCTTGAAAAAAGGCGCCTTCTTTGAATTTGAATTGTTTTGTAGAGGAAATAAATACATTCTTTACTATTAAATTATTCCAGTTACATACCTACCGGAATGACATTAGGTTGGTAACAAGAGGCCTCACTGGGCACTGCAATCTCAACAAGAGCCCAAACTGGGCACTGCAATCTCAACAAGCATCTCTGTAGGATGGGGCTATCAGAGTACTCCTACTGCAGATACTGCGTAGAGGAGGAAACACCGATCCATCTCCTCTGCATGTGTGATGCGCTTGCGCACACTAGAAATAGGACGACGGGCAGCTATCTGCTGACTAGTGACGAAGCCGGGGTATTAGGCCCCAAACAGATAGTGGATTTCTTTAAGAGAGCCCGTCTGGATGAGGTCCTATAGATAGTAAGGGTAAGCTACAATAGATCTTCACAGGTCGCAGTGGCTGTTGGGCTGAAACAACCAACCCCTTCTGAACAAATCATAATCATACATACCTTGGAATAGTCTTCCTATGAGACCCTTTACAGCTGTGTCATAGAATTCCTGTTGAGTGATGTGCTGAGCGAATACATAGTTGTATGTGAATGCAAGATCCTTGATTACCACCTGCGGCTGTCCAGGGACCACGTCTATGCACTCGTCACAAGCCCGGTCCAGCTCAGACTGCATCAACGGTCTGATCCTGAGGGCTACTTGCACCGTGTCTATTGTACTTCTGTCATCAGCCATTTTTGACTTGGGTTTATGATCTTTTTATAAAAAATATAATATTCTTAGGCTTTTTCTATTGTTATTGTTTATCAGGGACGGATTTTCATGTCCCTATCGTTGACAGCTGCAGAGTACAGTCTGCAATTGTCAATAATTTTTATTTTTCCGCTTAAATGGCATTAGTTTTGTCAGATGATAGGCTCTGCAAGGAGGTAATATTATTAGTACCTATATTTATTGAACAGCATTATTATTATTAGTATATTTATTGAACTGTTTTGCTAATTTGTATCGTGGATAAATTAGAAGCAACACAAGACATGCCCTAACGCAGGATAAGCTTAGTAATCGTAGTATAAAGTAAAGAAAAATATGTTACATACCAATCTACGAAACTGTATTGTCCTATACGCCTATACATTCAGACAGCAGTTTGTCCAGCCATTTGTATATCACGTTTAGGTACTTAGAGTATACAAACAGTCTCATAACCCTCTTTAAATACACATAATTATATATTTTTATAACAATTTTGTAACGACGAGATAAATACGACGGTTTGAATCAACGGCCCGACATTTGAAAATAGATGACATGACATCGAGTTTCGGTTATACATGGTTATTCTAATTATTGATATGTTAGACAGAGATAGCGCTCTACAAATACAGAAAAAAGAATTATTTTAACCTACTTGATTGCATTTCCGTTTATATCAGAAAAACGCATCGTAGTGTTGCCATTTTTAAAATACAGTACCGAGTGAGATTGAATCGATCGATTGAACGAATTAGGCCGTGTACGCACTGCCATCCGTTGTCACGACAATTGGGTACTTGACTGGGTAGCTTAAAAAATTCAAAACGTTTATACTTAAAACTGACGGCTAAAAATATTGTGGATTTCATTCATCATTTAAAAAAAAATGCACATTTAGATTTTAATAATCGAATTAAAGGTATATAAGTTATTGATTTGAGAAGTCAGTATTTACTAAAATGTGACGTCATAACTCACTATTTTCATACAAAAAAGCGTTTTTGACATTTCATAAAAAGTTGCTGATTTGACTAGTTGGAAAGTAGCCAATTCGACATATTTGTAGATTTTCCACCGTTGATCTTTATGGCGGTACCACACATGGCTATTTGTATTTGCTTATTTGTGTTTGCCATGTTTGCCAAAATATTTGACAAATAGGCAAATAGGCAATACGACCAACCACACATGGCGTCAAATACCAAATAATCTAACATATTTGCTAAGTAGGTAAACGTACATGTGAAATTCGAAAACCGAAAAACACATTGGTACGTGGTGGGATTCGAACCACGACCTCCTGCACAGAAGGCCGCGGCCCTATCCACTACACCATCCGGGCTTTCTTTTCTACATTCGGACTATTACTCCTATTTACCAAACCAAAAAGTAGAGATAAGAGGTTATGTCCGCGCTGATGACAATAGCTGACAGTAGCACAGAGTATATAGGTATGGCAGGAGCCGGCCGACCATGTGTGGCCAGCATATTTGCGTGTTTGTTTATTTGTCTCCTTTGATGTGCCTTGAAAAACCGACAGATGTTCGGTAATCCATGTTTGTTATTTGCTATATTTGCCAAATAGGCAAATACGGCAATAAATTTGGCAAATATACCCTCCACACATGGGTTATTTGTCAAATACGCAAATACAAATAGCTATGTGTGGTGCCGCCATTATAAATTGTCGAATTGTCACCTGTCACCTGTCATTCTCAGTTTTAAACGGCCTAAGAGCGTTTACGCACTGATCCGAATCCAAAAAAAATTGTATGGATTGGCGCGAAAATGTTAGACAGCTTCCATATAATTTCTCGGATACGAACCGAATACGGATGGCAGTGCGTAAACGGCCTTATTCTTGAAACGGTTCCTTAAAATCAAGGTTACCAACATAAACCACCAGTGGTTTTACGTTTCACGCGTAAGGCACGAAGGGATGATTTTCTACGTTCATCTAAAACAAGGAAAAATCTTACTAACAAGGATATAGAAGTTGGCAACTCCACTAAACAAGTGTACATAAATGAACGCCTTACAAAAGAAAATCGTCAGTTATTTCGAGTCACTCGTAATCGGGCCCACGAGGCAGGCTACAAGCATTGCTGGACCAATAACGGAGTTATTTACGTTCGCAAAGCAGATGGGAAATTTCATCCCGCTTTATCGATACGCACAGTGGCAGATTTGGAAGATAAAATCCGTCTGGGTGATGTTCCTACTACTAATTAATTCATTTTATTCTTTTAGTATCTTGTTGATGTTAATTACTTTATATTTGAATTTGATTCTTTTTACTCAGAAAATTATCCTAAAAGATTATTGTACATCCTATATTTATTTCATTATTCATTTATATTTTATCTTATACTTTACCCTACCTCTATATGTATCTGTATTCATCTTTTACTGCAATACACTATTCATATATAAATTTAAAACAAAATACTTTAACTACATGACTAAAACTAGAGTTAAACACTTGAAAGACAACCAGGCTGTTCCGATTTGTGCAAACCAAAAAGATAATAATATTGAAGTAATCCACATTAATCTTCTCTTTTTTAATAAAAATGATGACTTTAAATATTTGTGATATTGAATCTGAGATTGATAACTCTCTTTCTGTTAATTGTCATTCTCTTGACGCCCTTGAACAGTGTAAAGACATATTGAACTCTAGTTTTAACTTTAAACTTTTGACTTTTAATGTAAGAAGTATTCAAAAGAATTTTGATGATTTTTTCATCGGCTTTCAGCGATTAAATCTTAACTTAGATGCAATTATTTTAACAGAATGCCACCTTAAGGAAAATCCAATAATAAGAAATCTAACTGGCTATAACTTCTATCACACAAAAAATAACATTAATAAAAATGGGGGCGTGGTTATTTACGTTAAAAACAATTGGGAGGTAGACGTAACCGAACCTTCTATTGACGATGCCAATAGCTTATTGATAACTTTCCCACATTCTTTTTCAATATTAGGAGTGTACCGTTCACCATCTTTTAGAAACATTGACAATTTTCTTACTACATTTGAATCAACAGTAACTTCCGTTTCGAAAAATACTAAACTTATATTAGCAGGTGACATAAATATTAACATTTTATCTAATGATGATGGCGATCAAGATCAATTATCCGATTATTTATGTCTAACTGCAGAACTTGGCCTTAAACCTGTCATTAATGTTCCTACTCGAAATGGTAACTGTCTAGATCATATATTTGTTCCAGCTAGGGTATCAGCCACTGGAATTGTTTGTAAAACTAGAATAACTGATCATGACTTTATTCTTGCTGGTATAGTCACTAACATTTGTCAACCAAAACCTAAATCTAGAATAAGAATAATAAAAGATATGCCGGAAATCCTAAAGGAATTGTCATCAACTGATTGGACACCGATATATTCAATACGTAATGTATCAGATGCCGCCCATTTTTTCGTGTCTTCTATTGTTAATATTATTGATAGAAATACCAAACAAATCAAAGTGAACAGGAAATTTAATAACCAAAAAGAATGGGTCACGCCGGGTTTGATGAGATGCATGATTAATAGAGATAGACTACACCTGGAGGTTCGGAAAGACCCAGAAAATGAGATGAAAAAACTTATTTACAAAAGATACCGTAACTTTTACAATAACATTCGCCAAAAACTTAAATCTGACTACGATAGTACGCAGCTTAATGAAAATAAAAAACATCCCAAGAAATTATGGACTACTATTAATGGAATCTGTTGCCTTGATTCTAAAAATTCAAAATCTTCCTCTTTGCTTAAAATCGACACCAATGCAAAAAGTTCTCTAAACAAATGTAATTCTTTCTTCGCGAGTGTAGGTGAGAATTTAGCTGAGAAAATTAAGTCAAATATGGGCGTTTCAGAAGCAGACCTAATAAAATGTATCCCAGATACAAATGATTTTCCCGATTCCTTCTATATGCTTCCAACAGATATCGAAGAGGTCGCAAATATTATTAATTCTCTAAACAAAAATAGCGCTCCGGGTATAGACGGAATCAACAGCTCCACTCTTAAGACGATATTTCCGTTAATTGCAGAACCTTTCATTTTCGTTCTTAACGCTAGCCTATCAAACGGGATATTTCCTGATTGTTGGAAGCAAGCAGTAGTCGTCCCTATTCACAAAGCTGATGCAAAAGATAATCCAACTAACTACAGACCGATTTCCCTACTCAGTATCTTTTCAAAAATTCTTGAAAAGCTTGTAAACAAAAGATTAAGAAATTATTTAGGTAAACACAATATTATATCTCCCAATCAATTCGGTTTTCAAACGGGAAAGTCTACTGAAGATGCGATCGGATTATTACTGGATACTGTGTCGGAGGCTCTGGACAAGGGTAAAGCGTGTCTAGGAATCTTTCTTGATCTCGCCAAAGCCTTCGACACTGTTTCCTCTTCTATACTTTTGAAAAAACTAGAAATAATCGGAATAAGAGGACTGGCGTTAAAATGGTTTAGTAGTTACCTAGAAAATCGAACGCAGTGTGTTAAAGTAGATAACTGTTTAAGTAACTTTGTTAACATAAAATTTGGTGTGCCTCAAGGCAGCATTTTAGGCCCGACTCTCTTTATTATCTACATTAATAATATAGCTAATTTACTTAATACTGATACTAACACAGCGGTTGTTTGTTATGCTGATGATACAGCAATACTGTTTCAAGGTGATTCCTGGAAAGAAGTGTTTCATAGAGCTGAAAGTGGTATGGTTTTGGTTTCTGAATGGCTAAACAGAAATCTCTTGACACTGAATACGAGCAAAACAAAGTTTATGTGCTTTCACAAAACAAAGCCATCCGCTCCACCAACAAATATAAGATCTAGTTTAAGAGTACACACTTGTTCCCTTCCGAGTCTGTCTCCTAACGGCTGTGATTGCAGTTCTATCGAAAGATCTGGTGAGCTGAAATACCTAGGAGTTACATTAGACGAACAATTATCCTTCAAACAGCATATTCGAGTTATGTCTGGTCGAACTAGAAAACTCATAGGTGTGATGAAGCTATTACGTGACTGTGCTGATCAAGATATTCTTCGCCTTGTTTACACAGCCTTATGTCAATCGCTGATCACATATTGTATAGGCCTCTGGGGTAGTGCTGCTAAGACCTTCATGATCATGCTTGAGAGGGCACAAAGATCTGTGTTAAAGGTTCTTTATAAAAAACCTTTTAGGTTTCCGACTCAAAGTCTATATCGGGAGGCGGAAGTCTTAACAGTACGTCAATTGTACATTCTCAAGACTAGTCTAGACCAACATAAAGCTATACTAAATTTAACCCATACTGAACAGTTATCCATATCGCAGAGACGGATTTATCAAGTGAGAACTCCTAAAGTAAACACCACATTTGCCCAACGATTTAGAAATTTTAGCGCTCCTTTTATATACTCCGCAGTCAATAAGGATTGTTCCATCAAAAATTGTAAACTCTCTGAAGCGAAACGCACTCTTATAAATTGGCTAAAAACCCGTGATTACAATTCTACCGAAGATATTCTAAAAATAATTACTTAACCAAACATACTATAATAATATTTTTATCTTCTCCTCTATTTATCTATTATTTATCTAACTACACAATAACTAATATATGTTTACATTATACTATTATGTATGTTATTTACTAGAAAAGTACTTAAGTAGTACTATATAAACATTATCTATATTAAATTTTAACAAATGTCATGTCCAAAAACATGTTTTGCTTAATAGTTCTACTTTTAATTAATTTACCAAAATTGTATGTAACTGTGAAAATTGTAAAGGTCGTGTGGACTGCCGCGATACAGGCTTGACCTAGTGCGGAGTTCTAAGGAAACTACTGTGTTTTTTGTAAACTTTTTATGGCAAATAAACGTTTTTATTTTATTTATTTTTTTATAAAAGAAAAAAAAAACCATAGACCAATTATTTGTTTTTCGAAATGAGAACTGTCAATGTCAAATGTCAAACTCAAAAAAACGAGCGAAATGTGAGAACAAGTGAGAATTGAAGTTTATTTGTGAAATAATCGTGAATTCTTTGATCAAAGCTTATATTGTGGGTTATCCAGGGCATCAGTGCTGTATAGACTTTATGTTCACTTACTAACTAGTTTTGAAATTTAAGAAAGCAGATGTTTTGCTTGCATAAACATTTAGCGTCATGCCTCCGAGAACAAGGGCAACAAAATCGACAAAAGCTTTGAAGGAAAACATTGGAATTCCTGCTAAACCCAAGGTGAAAGCTGTAGACAAAGTTACAAAGCCACCCAGGAAGGTATTAGGGGATAAAACTAATTCTGGATCTGATGACAATGCATCCATCGAAATACCCAACAAACCTGCAAAGACAACTATTTCAGACATAAAACTCACAAATTTATTACAAAATAGTAATGTTACAGTCAAGTCACGACGTGAGAGACGCGTACCAAGCCGTTTTGTAGATTGTCAGATATCTAAAAACAAGGAAAATACACCTTTTGATTCCAACACAAACAATGAAAATTGTGTCAAGAAACCTACTGTCCCAGTAGATAAATCCACAACCAATGACATACCCCCTTCTATCAAGAATGATTCTGCAGGTGTGTCACCATTTAAAACTCCCCAAAAACTTACTGAAGTCAGCTTGGTAGCCAATAGACCTCGGAGAATTTCTAGACTACCATCAAGGTTCGAGGATCATTCAGTAAGTCCCAGCAAGTTTATACCAGTCCAACCATGCCATGCAAGTACACCACTAGCCCCTAAAACAGCCAAGACACAAGATAAAGTGAAAACTGTTGAGAAAAATGATGAGAAGAGAATCCAAGATAATACAAATACTCCTACAGCTGAAAAAGCTAAAATACCAGCCGGTAAAAGTAAAATTGTAGGTAAGAAAACAATTGAAGTTGCACCTGACACTAATAACAATGCTAAAGGAAGGTCATTGAGAAGCAGAAAAGCAGAAAATAATGATGAGAAAGTGCCTATGAAATCTAAGAAGAGTCCAGTAAAGAAAGAAAATAACCTAGTGAAGAAACTAGTAAGTCCACAGAAAAATAAAACTGTGGCAAAGAAAGTTCTTGCTCCAGCTAAAAAACTTGTGAGTCCTCTAAAACAAAAACCTAAGAAAGTTGTAAGTCCAGCAAAAAATATAACATTAAAAACAAAGAAGAGTCCAGTTAAATTGCGCAGTCCAGTAGGACACTCATATCTAAACAAGAGCTCTTCTTTAACTGTAGAAGTTGTTAAAAGTCCAGTCAAACCATCTAGCCCAGTCAAGAAGCCCAACTCGCGGACTCTGAGAAAGGATTTATCCTTCAAAGTTTTAGAAGAGAACAAGAAGAAACAAAATGATCAAGATATTTATGAATTTACATTTGATCCCAGCGAAGAACCAGCCCCTCAAAAGAAGAAACGCAAGGCTGTTAAAAGAAAACCAGCTAAACCAAAACCTAAAGCTGTAATATTTAAAAACCACTATGATCAGAATGTTAACAAAGCATTGGCAGCTTTGAAAAATGTTGTTACAAAGAAAGCACCTGAAACAAAAGTTGTTGCAAGTACACAAAAACCAATTAGTGTTGAAGCCAATAAAATTGCAACACCTTCAAATGGAGTAACTTCTAATAATGATGTCAAGAATGCACCTCAAGTCCAGAGAGACATAGCTTCAAAAATAATCATAGGCAGTACTAAACAAACAACTACCAATAATATCAAAAACATTCCACAAATTCAGCAGAATATTCTTTTAAATACAAATAAAATACATACAGATGTACCATCTCCTGCTGTTCCAATTCCAGAGCCAAACCAATCTATCAGAGTTGAAGATATAGCAGCAGATTTTGATTTCTCACCCCAACATGATATGGATTACTCCCCAGTTAATTCACCAAGTCGCCCAAAAACACCTGTAGCTCAAATCAGTAGAATCTCAGATGTTCATCATAGTAATGATCCTTTGAATCTCAAAGAAAACATAAGTTTTGATCCAAATCCTATTGCCAGTAGCAGCATGAACACTTCTGTTAGACATCCACAGCCAAGTCCATGGAGAGTTGAATTTGAGAGTCTTCCTATTCGCTGGCATGTGAACTCTTATGTAAAACCTAACATGACTCCAGCTGTTGAATGCTCTTTTGTCAACTTTGATGATAAAAACAAAAAGAAACATGTGTACACCAATCTAGTTCCTCAACACAATGAAGATCTTCCAGAAATTGTACAAAAAGACCAGCCCAATCTAATACAGAGCAGCATATTTTCATTTATAAAAGAACAAATTGAAAAAAGTTCCAGCAAAAAGAAAAGAGCTAGATCAGTTACACCTGTAACTGCTTCTCTATTCAATGATACTGCTGACATAGCAACTAATAAAGATGATGAAAAAGTGAAAAAGACCACAAAACAACTATTTACCCCTAAAAAGAATAATGACAAAGCAAGATCAGACACATCAAATCCAGACAGTTCAAAAGATACCTCAAATGATAAAGAAAATTCTAAGAATTCCTCTAGGGGCCTTAAGCGCAGGAATAATGAAGAAGCAAATAGCGCTACGCCAGCAAAAACTCTGCGCAAAGAGAAAGACGATAAATATTTTGGTTTTGATGACAGTGAAAATCTCGAGAATTTTTCTCCACAGAAAGAATTTGGACGAAAAAAATCAGTCAGGCAGGCCCATGCAAGAGCTGTACTAAAAGAGATGAATGCACAACCAGCGCCTACTAGGGCAGTCATACCGCTTGCTGCTAAAACAGCAAGGATGACTGAAGTTGAAAGGCTGTATGATGAGATGAAATCTGCATCAGATGTGCCTGCATTGTCTGCTAAAGAACCAACAGTTGCAGGAGCTGCTAATGTACAGCCCATTGAGGAACTTGATGATGATACCCAGACTTCTGTGCATTTGTTTGAAGATCTTGAAGATATAGTTCATCATTTGAAGGTTTGTAAAGAACTAATTAGTGAAATTCCATAAAACCATATGTTTCACACTTAATGTAATACTAATAAATACATGTAAATTTCAGCCTAACCGCAAAAGCTATGGAAAAGCCAAGAAGGTGACCTTTATGAGGAAGGATTCCTCTGACACTCAAGATAGTGACCTGAGGCCTGCTCCCGGCTCTGATGAGGAAGATGATCTACTTGACCTGACCTTCGACCCTGGCTTGCCTCTGTTAGATGACGATAAGAAGAAAATAAAGAAGAAGCCTTCTAAACGACAAAAAAGGACTAAGAAAGAAGTAAGTGATAATACATACATACTATCACGCCAGTATCCCTAACGGGGTAGGCAGAGCAGTGCACTATATGCAGATTTAGTAATAATAAAATAACCTCTTTGTGTATTTCAGGAAGAAGAGGCAGAAGCATGGGCAGCAGGCTTCAACTCCATGTGCGAGGATGTGGAAGGATTCGATCTGGTTGTAGAGTAATGCAATCATGTAAGTTTTGTAGAGATATCAACATCAAAATTAATATATAATTTACTTCATCATGTTATGTAAAATGCGATGCTTGCAATGATTGATAGTTCAATGTAAAATGAATAGTAGCTTTAGTGGCTTACATAGAACTATCATGTAATGATAGCCTGTCTGAAATAGTATATATGGCAATAATGAGTGAACTCAAGTCCTGTCCTGAATCATTATTTTATTCTAGCAATGAAACTGCCAGTATTTATTTTGTTTGTCTTGTGTGGATTTAAATTTGTGTTATGTTATGATTTTTTTTTAGTAAATCATGTAGTTCGACCTATTGTAACAGATTATATTTTTTATAGAAGTTACTCTGGACAGTCCTTGTGTTCTTGTGTTCACTCATAGGTTAAAAGAAGCTAGATTTTAGGATAACAGTCCTATAAAATCATTATGTTCATTTATTCGTATTTCAAATTATAATTATAAAAATTATATTCATATTTAGTTAGGATCGCAGTGCAATGAAAGCACATTTTAGCTATTAAATAACACTTTTTACTATAAACATAACATTTAGAATTAAAACAAAAATGATTGCCATCATGAACTAGTACCTACATGAAAAATCATGATATTTTATTTGTGGCCATAATATTGCCATCAATTCCGGTTTTAAAGTACAAAATAAGTCACAATTCTGCTTTTATTTAAATAATTTGCTTATTTTAGTTTAAGACTCATTTCAATTTTAATTAGGTATCGATAAATATAAGTCTATATGATAATATTTTTTTTAATATACTTACTTCAATAGGATTGAAGAGATAGATAAATGAAAGTTCATCAATGGAACAGGGAAAGATAGCATCGTGATCTAGGTCTCTCAGTAGATAATAGATTATCGTGCTAGAGTTTTTATCCTGTTAGAAAAATACCAATAGTCACTGGACAAATACATACTAATACCAATTCCACTAATACAAATCTGGAATTATATTAGAACAATATAAATATTGTGATCCTATAAAGCCATATAAGATGAACTTTCATTTATCTATCTCTTCAATCCTATTGAAGTAAGTATATTAAAAAAAATATTATCATATAGACTTATATTTATCGATACCTAATTAAAATTGAAATGAGTCTTAAACTAAAATAAGCAAATTATTTAAATAAAAGCAGAATTGTGACTTATTTTGTACTTTAAAACCGGAATTGATGGCAATATTATGGCCACAAATAAAATATCATGATTTTT
>JARACY010004566.1:0-26221 GCA_029255725.1 Scrobipalpa atriplicella | reverse complement strand
AATGAGTGTTTCGGGAAAATGGGTCACGTACCTTCATAAAAACCTAACCAAGATTTTTGCATAAAAGTAAACAGGTACATGCTATTCAGTGTTAACATTTACCTTTAAACCATTTTGTCACGAGTGACCAAGGTGTGGTATCCTTCATTAAAATCAAACAAATAAGTTTATTAATATAATTTTATTTATCCGTATCCGTAAGGCGTTTATTAATCCATCTATAATTCCAACTATATATTTCTATTCAGTTGAATCTTCTTCATCCAGCATATCAAAATCTAAATATTCAACACCAGACATGTTTTCTTCTGTAATATCCTGAATAGAATCTTGACGTGACGTAGATGGCACGTTGGAAAGAAAATACTCGTTTTCTGAATCTGACTCAGATTCGCTCGAACTGTCTTCACCAACACGGATGATCAATTCATCAATATTAGTATACAATGTTTTACCTCGTTCATAATATTCCCTTTCAATCTTTTTGACGTGTTTGCAACATGCCTTCCAATCTGAAGGAGTGATGGAAGCAAAGGCTTTTTCGGTTAATTCCTTGATATCCCTTGCGCCTACATTCTGTGCCGCTACTTTCCTTTTTGCCAGGGACCATATTAGTTCTATGGGATTAAGATCACAGTGGTAAGGTGGTAGATCACTGTGTGCCCGTGCTGGTCGAGTAATTCGTCGATTTCAAAAATCGGTTCTGGTTTATTCTTTTTCACCAAATCCAACAACATTGGCTTTCGCAAAGTTGGGTCAAAATTGATTGATATTGTTCTCTGTCAGCCATAATTTGATGTCAACAACTTTGCTGGATGAAGTAGGAGCTTAATACGCCTCACAGTCGTGTCGTGGAGCCAACTGTGAAAATGAAGTTATTATTTACGACATCCTTGAAAGACCCTGTTTGTAGTGACACCGTCACCGCAACACCTTCAGACCCTGTTTGTAGTGACACCGCAACACCTTCAGACCCTGTTTGTAGTGACACCGCAACACCTTCAGACCCTGTTTGTAGTGACACCGCAACACCTTCAGGTAGTCATGCACGAAAGACCCTGTTTGTAGTGACACCGCAACACCTTCAGGTAGTCATGCACGAAAGGACACAGAAAAAAATGATGATGAATATCCAACCATAATGTTGCCTGAGACAGTGGAACAAATTGAGAGCGATTTGGCCGATATTGAAAATCAGCCTGTTGTTTACCTGAGTGGCTATTTAGCCTATAGACTCTTGAAGGGCCATGATTGCCAGACTTGCTCAGATTTACTTCAGGAAAAGGCTGCTGTAGATCACCCAGTCTATAAATACATTAGTCTACGTGAGTGGTGGAAGGATAAACGCACCTTAACATATCCATCTATCCAATTGTGTCGCACTACCGAGGAGGCAATTCTCTGCTTTAAAACAGATCCCCGCAATATATTACATGAAGAAAATGTTGGTCAAATATTTTGTACCCTCATGATGACGCAGATCAATTTTGCGTGGTGGAGCTGTAATAGTCATCGTTACATGACAGACAAAATTATTTGGCTTATTGTAAAAATTTTGATACGAAGACAATGTCAAATATATAATGAAGACTTCATAAAGGCAGAAGAAACGAACGCTAACGCGAATAAAATTTCACAAGTGCAAAGTACAGCAAAATAATAAAAAGGTTACAAGAACTTTCTTTGACATAAGATTTACTTGCAGTTGTCTAATTTTCGCGTAAAGTTTATGTTTTTGTTTCAGCTTCCAAAGGACTGAAGTCACCGTTACATGACAGACAGAATTATTTGGCTGATTATATAAATTTTGATTCGAAGACAATGTAAATTTAATATTTTATAATATTTTCATAAGGAACCGTAACTATGTAAACTCCGCTGCTATAGTTATTTGTTCAACAAGAGAGGGAAGTTCGTTTTTACTGCGAGTGCTGATTTTGAATCCTGAGGTAGCGAAGGATACTAAAATTGAATCACGAGCGTAGCGAGTGATTAAAAAATAGTATCCTGAGCTCACCGAAGGATTCAAAGCACGAGATGTAAATGAATTCGCTCTCGTGTGATACATACAACTTTTCCCACTTTCAGTGAGAAAATATTGAGGTGTGAAATTAGGAGAAAATGCCATTATTACTTTTTTATTGGAAAAGTTGCGTTCGGAAATTGCAACAACACTTAAAAAATAAATTAAGCAGACGTAAAATTTTTCTAAAATTAGCATGTAATGTTATTAATTTTATCTTTTTAATACAAATCAAATTAATTACAACAATAATAATATATTTAAACATTAAAATTTAATACTTTACAAGACAGTAAAACGTAACAAAATAGTCTACAAAATAAAATTTTAGGTTGCATCAATTTTCAGAACGCACCCCCAAGAGACCAAATAAAAAAAAGAAAAAAAACAAAGTTTTGAATTTCGATACCAGTTGTGTCAAAAAATGACATACCTTTGCCTCATTTAATAAAATTAAAAAGCTACTTGGTCTCTCTTAAGAATAAAATGGCCTTTTCCTCACTGAATTTAGGCGGGAAATGTGCTCTTTTTGAGGTGAAAGTGGGAAAAATAAATAACTGAACACTTGACCATTTTATTTCACCCAGCTTTTATTTTCTAATAAAAGTATTTGAATTTACGAGCAAAGACGTCACGAAGCTTTATTTTTTATCGATATCGATATCATGTTCGTAAGGTACATCACTATTTTCTTGCTAATGTTGGCATCACTACTTTCTTGCTTAAGGCCGCTCCACACTCTCGCGAGAACCTCGCGAGAAAGCGAGAAAAACAAGAGAAACGTGAATGTGGAGCCGATTCACACATTCTTCGCGGGTTCTCGCCTTGTTCTCCGAATTTTGTCGGTTTTTTGGTGCGAGACAAAAGGCCGCTCCACACTCTCGCGAGAATTCTCGCCGAGAACCTCGGCGAAAATCTCGGCGAGGTTCTCTCAAGAACTGTTTCTGTGTCCACACTCGCAAGGTTCTCATTACAATTCTCGCGCTCGACAACAATGGACGTAGAAGTTGCTGCTGCGACAAGCCTATTGTTGTGCGCATTTACATATTATAATTATGCTCATATTCAAGATAGGAAAAAATTTAATTTCCACAAAACTGGTTTAGCTTGAAAACATTCAAGAATTAATGTAAGTTACAGTTCGTTTGTCCAATCCACGCTCATGTTGACGTAAACAATCAATACCACATAACACGACTTACGTGGTGCGCTGGAGCCACCTTACACAGGCCCACATCGTGTAATTTCAAGAACCGACAAGACTGTCACGATTGAGCTACCGAGAGGACCTGTCACAGTATCCATCGACAGAGTCAAACCAGCACATGAGTTGCCAAGAGAGCAGGAAGCGATGAGTCGCATGTCGAACGACGGACCCAAGGCACAAGCCACTTACACCAGATCGGGCCGTCGGGTTAATTTTCCTGATTTCTTTTCCGCAGGTCCTTGATTCTCCCAGGGGAGTGTGTGGCGCATCACTAGCGCTGCGACAGAACATCCCTATTCTAGCCGTTGCCGCAGCAACCGTTCAACAAGAAAAATATTCGGTGTGAAGGGCGAATTTTATTTTGATCTGAAGAAAAGATATTAAACCAGATCTTCCTCACAGCATTCTTGTTGTATCATTCCTCACACCCTCAGGCAGGGATACCATAGGTTAAATAGATATTAGCGTCTGAATATCAGCATTTTTATGATTGACTGACTGACTGACTGACATACGGGGTGTAAGGGACAGCGTCCCGCAAACTTATAGGGGTTGCTCAGTCAACGATACTGAACAACTACCACCAGGATTTAGATTGACCCGAAGTTGGTTTTCTCGGAAATTCTATTATATTTTTTTTATTTAGACTTACCCAATTGTTCAGCACGCTTATTTTTGCTGGCTAATTCTTCTTCCAATAAAGATAGATTTTCATGAATGCGTTTGCATTGTCTTCTAATAAGTAGTTTACTCAATAGAGTGTAGCACATTTTTTCCAAATTCTGGGCATGAAGGGAACATTGGAAGAAACTAGCACTATCAATAGCTATGGTGTACATTGTAACACATTGCACACTGATATTGGGTGTGGACGTTTTCTTTTTGTCGTAAGTGTCCGGACTGCGGAGTTTATCTTTGAGTGTAACAACTGTCCTGACGTTTGGCTTATTTTGGTTTTGGTATTCAGATAGCGTTGGTTTTACATGTGTTAGCATGTTAGGTGTCTTTGCAGGTGTTGTCTGAAATCTTGTATGTTCTACTTTAGGCTAGGTTAGTTTACATAAATAGTTTAAGCTTTGGCGAAAACTTGTTTTTGTAGAATTAGGAGCGGTCTCTTACTCCTTATAAAAATAAGCCTTATAGCAATTTGAGTCTTTTCCGATGGAACTGATCTCGTTGAGTCGGAATGTATGATGGCGTGACATGCATTGAGCATGGTCACATCTTAATATGGTGATGTTGTTTGGATAAGTTGTTGAAGAGTGTTTCGGATGGATTGTACTTATGTCTTGCGTAGAGAAAGTTTGTGCTTCCTTCAAATGTTTATGTAGACCTGCAAAGAAGAAAAAACACCTGGTTTCTTTTATTTTCTGTTTGTTTCTTTTAGTTTAGTAATAGTGGAAAGGGTTTGTTCCTGGGAGTTTATCCCAGTTTCTTTTGTTATCTTACTATTCAAGTTAAGGTTTATGGTAGGAGGCAGACGAGGGCGTCTGATCGAATTCCCTGCATGAATTCTTACCCGGGAAAGGGGGAATTGTAACACTTTTTTTTTCTGTTCCTTGGTTTTTTGACTTAGGCTGCATAGCTTTGTTCCAAAAGCCTTTCCTTTTTAAAAAAAAAAAATGATATTGTCATTTTGATATTGGGAAGGGAGTGGGATTTTATCTCCAATCCTGCCTTATTTTATCCATCCTTGGAAATTCCCAATGGATATCTGATTTTATTGACCGGACGTCGTGGTTGATTTCGGCCTGATTTTACGAGACCGTTTCCCACTTAAGGGCGATTTGTCTTGTGGTGAGACGCCATTGTGATAACGTGATTGTTGTTCGGCGGTGCCTCATAGTGTATTTTTACGACTCCTTTTTGGGAGTCGTTTGGGAGGGTGCGAGAGAGCTGTGCTGGTGTGATGCAGATGCGGACCGAGCGGGGTAGCCGCTTCTATGTTTGCCGCTATTGGCGTACACCTCGAAGGCGTGCTCGGAGTGCAACTCCTCGAGCGGCGCATTCAGCAAGATAATAATGAATCACTCGACTCGTCGCGGAGTTTGCCCGAACTGTCGCGCCGAGTTCGACCGCGACTGCAACGCCGCCAGGAACATCTACGTCAATTTCAAACGGTCTGCCCTATGCCGGCCCGGAGGACGCTCCGCCGACGAAGCGGGAGCGTCGTAACCTCCTATGAAAAAAAACACGACTCCATGTCGATACGGTCGATTTTACAAAATCGTACTGTCGATGCCGACATCGCAAGAATTGCTTACATCCATGCCTGCCATAGTACTCAATCATGGATTCATCATAGTTCAAATTTGGGTTTGGTACGTAGTTATCGCAAAATTAAAAGACTCGGGTCTTAGGAGGCTAATAAATATGCTGAAACAAAAATTTTGCGATAACTACGTACCAAACCCAAATTTGAACTATGATGAATCCATGATTGAGTACTATGGCAGGCATGGATGTAAGCAATTCTTGCGCGGAAAATCTATACGGTTTGGATACAAAAACTGGTGTCTCAACACTCCGGCAGGATATTTACTCGATTTCGAAATTTACCAAGGCAAAAGCATAAATGAAAACTCTGATTATGACAAACAATTTGGGAAAGCTGAATCACCACTTGTTAAAATGATTGATAACCTACCGCCAAATATTCAGGCACTGCCCATGTCCTTTTATTTTGATAATCTTTTCACAGGTTTTCCTTTGCTGAGCGAACTAAAAAACCGTGGCTACGATGCTACAGGAACAGTACGAGAAAATCGTCTTCCAAAAAACACACCTCTTCCTGACAAAAAGCAAATGCTGAAAACGCAGCGTGGTCAATATAGTTACAGCAAAAGTAAAGAAGAGGGGATAGTAGTTGTTAGATGGAAAGACAATTCAGTGGTGACAGCAATGTCCACATTGCATGGTGTGCAGCCGCTGA
The DNA here is from genome assembly GCA_029255725.1 of Scrobipalpa atriplicella. Taxonomy (NCBI): domain Eukaryota; kingdom Metazoa; phylum Arthropoda; class Insecta; order Lepidoptera; family Gelechiidae; genus Scrobipalpa; species Scrobipalpa atriplicella. The sequence goes on along the minus strand of JARACY010004566.1, from coordinate 20,059 downwards.
CAAATGTTACTCGCTACTCTGCCACAGAAAAGAAAAAAGTTCAGGTGCCGCGCCCTGCAGTGTTCACAAACTATAATAAATTCATGGGAGGTACAGACCTTATGGATCAAAACATCAACAATTATCGTATTGGCATAAGAGGCAAAAAATGGTGGTGGCCAATTTTCACATATCTCATTGATGTTACGATTTGTAATGCTTGGACATTGTCAAGGCAAGCCGGAAATAACATGTCCCAGCTCAACTTCCGAAGACACATTGTCAAAACATACTTGACAAAATTTAGATCTGCGCCGTCTAATACTGGCCGACCTGCAACATCAAAATTTTCCGTAAGTGGAAACCGAGTGTCAGACGATATCCGGTACGATGGAATTGGACATTTACTAATTCCTAATCCACAAGGACAACGACGAAGATGTGCGTATCCTACATGTAAGAGTCAAACAAGATCCGAATGCAGTAAATGTGGTGTAGGCCTTTGCTTGGAATGCAATTTTGCTTTCCATACTTAACATTTTGTAATGTTTAACCTTTTTTCCTTATAAGAGCTCTGTAATACTTACTTTTTATTCAAATAAAACTTGATTAAAAAATTAAGAGTTTAATTTATTTTTGCTACTATATCAGGCTAGCGGTGCAATTTGGCATCACCTGATATTTCCAAAAATATGGTATGCTTTTTTTTTAAATCCTTTATTTTATGTTAAAAGTGTTACAAACATTGATATATTTAAGGATCACAAAAATCCAAGACATGACAAAAACTCCGCCGTTAATGGGTTAAACGTAATGTAAGTTTATTTCTTCTTGAACTTTGATTAATAAAAGTTAGTTAACCTTATTTGGTTGTTTCCTTTCATTAAAAAGAATGGTTTCACAGGTACCCCGAACCAGGTATCAAGGATCATGAAATTTATTATGACTGACAGTTTCGCAAAACAGTACAATTTTTATGGCACACGATCGGACAAACACCCATTTTCGGAACTTCGTCTGCGCGATGCTGTTGTTGGTTAGTTGTTTTTACTGTAATTATAAATAGTATCTAGCAACTGGCTAGAGGTAATAATCTCGTAAATAAGACTTATCCTTATTGGGAACTAGTATGACTACTATGGGACTGCGTACTTGCCACTTACCCTATAGTTCGCGTCATTAAAAAAAATCGCTAAAAGAAAGTCAATTTTTGAACAATACTTCTCTCTACTTTCTTATAGCGCAATTTTTACATGACGCAACCAATACCTATGTCATTTTTTATCATGAAAAAAACTACTGAACCGATTTTGATGAAAATTGGCACCATATTTGTTTAATTGCTGTTGTTAATCATGTAACTTGTGTGCATGTATATTACTAAAAAAAATACTTTCTGTGAAGACCGCTACTGGTTCCACGAGTAGACAAATAGAAGATATTATTAAAAATTGTTTAAACACGCGCCACAACGGGAAAAGAACCAGGTGAAAAAGAATTAGATTATGTCACCAATAGAAAAAACAGGTGTTAAGCGAAAAGCTGTGGTTGGGCAACGACAATTACTCAGACGTGTTAAAGAAGAAAAGTTAGAAGTATTGTCAGAAATCCAAACAAGCAACTCAGACGTAGATTGCAATTATGGAACTGTTAATTCAGAGCCTTCATGTAGTCAGTTACCATGTTTACCATCAACTGTATCCACATCAAATGTTTATAATGATAATAGTATTGATAGTGTTTGTGAATCTTCTGTTAGTACAGAAGTTTCACAGCGCACATTAATGTATGTCTCAAGAAACTGAGAACAGTGAAGTTGATTTAAAATCTCGGTTGAGACACTGGGCCACAGTTCAGTATAAAATCCCCCATAATGCTACAGATAGTCTTTTAAAGATTCGTTCTCTCATATGCCCTGAACTGCCAAAAGATAGCAGAACGTTATTGCAGATGCAGACTGTTCCGTACCGGAACAGATTCATAACACATTTTGGAATGACAATCGAGATTTTTCAATTGATAAGCGATCGATCTGGGGCCGAATTCCGCTAAATGAAAATCGTATCAATGTACTTTCGATTGGATAACGATTGCACGATTTTGGCCGTTTTGTATTCTGCAAAAATTTTGGTAGTCAGTGGGAATTCGATGAACTACCACTGATTTACGATTGTGATTTTTGGTATTCTACTACTCAATGGCAAATCGATTGCACTTCTAAATTCGTATTCTACTATTTTTTGAGATTTTTTGACGTTTCTCCCAATGGCAATTTAGTTATCGAACTGTCATCCTTACACTCTTTTTGTTCACTTGCTGTTCAACAACTCGCGCGTTTCCGTAGCGTTACTGTGTTATTTGTGCTTATTTTCAATACATTTCTGTAGTTTGAAACGATGAGACCTTTCGTGTCACATCTGTTAAGGTGGAGTGTCCTACGTTTGGCTGGAGACTCTGTCCGCCGGCGTCAACTGAGGAGGCTTATTCAGCGTCGTCGGCTGCGTGTCTAACTTTAAGATGATTATGAAAATAATAAATAGCGTTTTATTTTATACTTACGACAGGATGTGTTCATGCGATGTGTCGATTTTTAGTGGCGGAGGGAATGGTTGTGACGTGACAAAGATGACGGAACAAAGATTTTTTTTCTAACATGTTTTGTAGGGTATTATAATGGGCTTTATGAGTACATTACAAGTATTATAGTACACTATGTATAACATTTCTAACACTTTGTCGAAAAATTTCGGGTGTAAGGGACAGCGGCCCGCAAACTTAGGGGTTGCTCAGTCAACGATACTGAACACATATCACCAGGATTTTTTTTCAGGAAATGAAAAAAAAAAATTGCTTTTACATACAAATTATCTGATCAATGTGGTCATTTTGTATGAAAAAGCAAATTTTCTTTTTCATTTCCTGAAAAAAAAAATCCTGGTGGTAGTTGTTCAGTATCGTTGACTGAGCAACCCCTATCAAGGGGTTCACACACAGAGCAGTTAATGTAAGGATGTACATTACAGCACGATACATCTCGATACATCTTTCCATAGAAATTGTCAGAAGACCACACACAACAGCTATAATGTATATTTTTACATCTTCGTATCTTAAAGATACGAAAATATACGAAAATGTACATTTATATTTCGATACATCTTAATACATCTCAGTACATTTTAGTATATTACTATACAACACGTATTAACTGTGTTTTTTTTTGTGAAATTAGCTATCTAATTGAATTAAATTAAAAGCTATCAAATTGAATAAAATACATTATCCACAATTTCTCACTTTTGAAAGGAATGTATTTTAAGGAGATTCTAACTTTTAGGAATATCAGAATTTTCCACTCCACGAGTGGCATCTTCACCAATAGCTGAACATTTTGCAGGAGGGTCAGCAACAGGATCTGGTATTTTGTATTTGTATTTATTTTTTGAACAGTGATATCAGGGTGTCCCTTATGTGTCAGGGTGTGTGACTTATGCCGTTGCCCGGGGTGGACCACTAGGAGGTAGATCCCATCCCACCCCAGGTAGATTTCATGCACTATTAGAACTCAAAAAGGGACAATAAAAATTGTTACTTTCAGGAACACGTGAGATTAATGCAAGCTCCAACAGAGGACTTTTCACTCCACGATTGGAATCTTCACCAATAGCACAGCATTCTGCAGGAGGGTCTGCAACAAGGTCTGGTATGTATCAAAATATATTTAAGGGCCCTAACTAACGGGCGCCATCATTTCATTTTTACCCGCCTTCACGTAAAAAGCAAAGTAAGGACAATAAAAATGGGAACTAAATTTTATGTCACCAAAATTTATATTTGTCACCAAGTTGTAACCTAATAAATAGATCTATCACCACGAAATATTTTCGTTCTCAGGTAAACAAAACATACATTAAGTATCTTTCAAGCAACATGCAAGTTTTTATTTAGAGGAGTCTGTCTAATAACAGACTGATATTCCACAAATAAATTTACTTAATTTATCATTAAAAAAACTATTTTTATAGTATTTTTGGTTAATTAATATTATTTTTTGTCATTTCAGCTTATGACTACAATGTAATGCAAATGCTTATAACAATTAAAGAGCAAAATTCGGCTATCCTAGAATGGATAAGAAAACAAACTGCTAAGGACTATCAACACCAAAACACAGAGCTACAATGTCCGCGTCCACCACCTTCACTTGAAGGATGGATCTGGACATTAAATGCCATAGAAATAATATGGATGAAAATGAAAAATACATATCCAGACGTGCAGAGTCTGTCAACAAGGCGACTCCAACAAGACGCTATAGAAAATTTGTTCGGGTGCATCCGGGGGAACTGTGGGTCAAACGTAAACCCTACTACCAGTGCCTTCATTGGAGGGCTGAAAACTGCTGTAATGTCAAATTTGGCCCACATTTCCTCCGGAAATTGCGAGACGGATGACAACATAGCTATTATATCAAATTTCAAAACTTTGTTGTCCACACCCGCATCATCGTCCATATGCCCAGAAAATGGTTCTTCACTGCTTCCATTATCCCATTCTTCTAATGTAACCCAAAATAATATTGAGGATGGAATATTGGAAGACAGCAGGGAAAATCAAGCATGTGCATATGTTTGCGGATTTTTATTAAAGAATAATAAAAACAAGCATTGCACAGAGTGTAAAAAGATTTTAGAAGCCCAGGAAATGAGTTCTGTTCACAGCTTTTGTGAAAACAAAGAATATTATGATTTAAAAAAATGTTTGAATTATGCTTCTAATAAATTGATCTGGTGTGTCGAAAATTGCGCCACATTAATAAACAAAAAACTTGAAGAAAATGCTTCAAAAAAAAATTAAAGCTTGCCGTGATAAGTTCATTACCAAATGAACTATTTGAGTTTTTAAAAGAATGTGATCTACATTATACTGAAAATGTAAACTATATAAAAAGTAGTGTGTTTTTTATATGTGTAAATAGATTTTGTGCTATTAAAAACAGACATTTTTCAGAGGAAGCTTCTAAGACAGCCTTGAAGAAAAAAATAACAATTTTAAAAAATCAATAGATCTTTCTCGTCGCCTATAATTTTGTTTTTACTAAATCCTTGCTTTTTCATACAAATTGCCTGACCGAGATGGTCATTTAGTATGGAAAAGCAATTTCTTTTTCGTTTCCTGAAAATAATTTCTGGTGGTAGTTGTTCAGTATCGTTGACTGAGCTGAGCAACCCCTATCAGTTTGCGGGACGCTGTCCCTTACACCCTTGTTAACTCAATACATGAGCCGTGCGAACTGAGTGGGCCTACATTATCATATCAGCTATTTCAACTATTAATTTATTTTAGATATCAGCAGTATCTGTTGTGTGTTGATTCTCTATTCATTTCTATTTCTTATGTCTAAGGCAGAATATTTTTTAAAATATTAGTGTAAAACTATTACAGGAGTTATCAGAGTAATTTTATTACCTAATTGTATGTCAGCATCTGCTTAGATTTTTAATTAAAACTACTATAATATCATCATTTTTGTGTTTTATTTACAAAGCGAAGCTCAGGTATTTCTGTTTTGTTAAATTAATAGAAATATCAGAGCTTTGCTTTGCATAGAAAACTATTTTTTTAATTTTTTTGGCCATTTAACAGTACTCCTTATGAATTTCCCGCTTTAGTTTAGTATTAAGGGACCTGGATAGATGGCGTTGGCTCCGTAATTTTGTCCCGTTTTTTTTGTATGGAGAAATTATTCTTCTCGCCCTAGAGTAAGTAGTGTTCTGTGGTAATTGTGTAATAAAAAGTGCTACACCGTGGTACTTCCATAAAGCATCGCATACTTCTTGTATAATATTAGACACAGTAGATTCTCCAATTCTATAACTGAAGGCTATAGACCTAAATGAATCTCCAGTTGACAAGTACCTGTAACATAAACAATTCTATTTATTTTGTTGCAGTTAAAGAAGCTAAAACTTTATGGAACAAGCTTAGAGGTGGACATCGTCAAGCCACGGGTTCTATAAAGAAAACAACTTCAGGTCAAGCGTCAACAATCACCACTAAATGGAAATATGAAGACCAGATGTCATTTTTGCTTCCTAATATGAAAAATAGACCTGTACATACAAACATCCGCACAGGCTCAGTGAATGAGGATAGTGAAGCAAGTAACGACTCGGAAGTACATAATACATCAACCAGTGGAGAACAGCAAACTGCTTCTGTCAGCGGCAATGAAAATTTTCAGCCTCCAAAAAAAAACAAATCGGTTGTTAACATACTAGAACAGGATCTAAAAAGAAGAGAAAAAAGATCTGCTGAGAGAGATATTTTGAGAAAACAAATCCTGGACGGTACTTTAAAAAATGTATCATCGAGCAACAAAGCCATGGAAAAGTTTTTTATGAGCATGTGTGATACTGCATGTGAGCTACCTACGCATCTCCAAATGAGGATTCAGAGACAAATATTCAATATAGTAATGGAAGCTAAAGAACAACATTACATGCAAACACAAAGAGTCCCGGGTCCAGGATATACTACTAATTACAATAATATGTCGCCGCCCAGCTATCTGAATTCGCCAATGCATCCTGTTAGCCCTTCTTCATTGAGTTCGAACTCGACAAGCTCTGATTATTTACAATCGCCTGCCCATTACTCATTACAAAGACCACCGACCGCATCCAGTACTCCAATGATGCCACCAAACAATAATGATACGGAATTGATTCGTCAGTTTTCACAACAAGACAACGCAGCTGCCGATGCATATTACTCTGGACACCATGTACAAAATACATTGCCAGAATCTAGTTCTGAAATGACGCCGCAGAACACGACTCACATTTCTACTCATGATTTAAATCTCCGTTCCTTTGTAGCGAACTTTGATACAACAAATAATGAATAACGCAATGAGTACAATAAGCACTTTATAGTCATTGGAATAAGCCATTAAAAATGATAAATGATTATTTTATACTTTCATTTCATCCTTACCTTAAGCACACAGCAAGTCGTTCTTCAGAAGATATACTTTTTCGCATGTGTGTATTATTTTTCTTAATATCTTCTTTAATTAGATCATGAAGTTCTGAAAACGTTGATCTTGACTCCCGAAAGTAATCACTAAATTTTTTGTCTGATAATTCATCAAATATTTTAAACTCTCCGGAACTTTCCTTATACTTTATGTGATCTTCAATCCACATCGTTCTGTTTTTGGTACACATGGCAATGCGCGCATCAAAATCACAATCAGAATCATCTTCTGAAGAACTATCTAGTAAATCTAATAGCAAGTAACTCGATGGGTCCATAGTATTAAAATTAAAAATAAGAACACCCTGTAGACCACCTTAGCAGCTGAAACGTGCATTAAGCGGGACGTATACCATTGGAATGAAGGGAAAGATACATTACATTACATGCTCTGTGTGTGATACTTTAAGATAATTTAAAGCTATACATCCCGGGATGTAATGTATATTAATATACATTACCTGCTCTGTGTGTGAACCCCTTTAGTTTGCGGGACGCTGTCCCTTACACCCCGTATTAGGCCTTTTTAAATTAAGTGCAAATATTTTAGGGGTGTTGGGGTGTTTTATTAATATTTTAATGTAGTGTTGTGCTTTTTACAGGTTGCTCAAGTGATGAAGACATTTTATGGCTGCAGAACAATACAGAACCATTTCACAGTGTTCAGGAAAAATGGAAAAACACAGATTATTACCGTGTATCCGTTTTTGTTCACTCTGTGTCAACTTGTCAAAATCTCTCCATCGTCATGTGAACAATTTTTCCCAAATCTTTTTGTATTTAATCAATCGCTGTGCCCAGCTCTCTGCCATAAAAGGATTATCAATAAACAGAATGTTGTAAGTTTAAAACACATTTATTTCTGAATAAAACCCTACCAGTACACTAATGCGCCACACACACACACGTAACATTCCATTGCCTGCGCTGCCAGCTGCTACACTACCTAGAAGATGAAAGTATTTCTTACCTAGTAGAATTTCGTGAATACCTAACTAGTTTACCTAACATAATGATACTTACCTGCACGATGGGTCAAGTAACCCACTTGTTGACATTAATATCTTGTCATAACATGTATTTGATAAAGGCATACCTACTTATAGAAGCAGGAAGTAAGTTTCAGTCCGGAGAGCTCAGTATGTGTATGCTTTGACCTAGTTGAATAAAGTTTATTAGACTTTAGTTCATACATAACGTATACCTACTTAGTTAAACTTGCTTAGCTGAATATTCTAGCCTAAGTTATGTAAAATGAATCGGGTTTGATGCAAGGTACGTGTACCATAAGCCATAGCTATTCCTACAACATAAGTTAATCTTAATGTTTGAATTGACATCAGGTACCTACCCGAATAGTATCGGTGCTGCTGGTAATAACTAAAGGACACTAAGGGCACCATACATTTCATTTCTTACCAAAGAGTAACCGAGGCATGTAAAGCATTATAATAGCTGATTAAGAGCAGGTTAGTCGGAAAAATATCAAATCGACCTATTTTTGGTTGAGACTTTAGGCATGAAATAGTCTTTTATTTAATTCAGAAAAAATATATGTTGTTGTTTATGAACTGTTCTTGAGACTAAAATGGATGAAAACACGATTTTAATTACTTTGCTCGATCATAAAAAATTACAAAGATAGGTAAGTTTATGACAAATTTCGAGTAATACTCAAAGATTATTTACACTATGAATTTAAAAAGTATAATGAAAAATTGGAAATTACGACGTCTAAATACTAAAATGGCTAGTTTTTTTATTTTGTTTTTTGTAATTTTTTATAACCTCATTATTCTCATTATATACCAATACGACGCGCGCGCTGCTATGTTTTAGTTGTTTGGGTATGGGACATGCAGTTGCTACACTGTGAACCAGGCTGATATTTCTATTCCATGCGTGTGAGTTTGTTGTGCTTACCTGTGTTTTTTTTTTCTTCGGGGCGGAGGACAGCAACATTGTAGCTGATGCGATAGTCGACCCACTATACCTAATTGAAATAAAATAAAATAGCTAACAAAGGAAACTGACTACACTGAAAAGAAAGTTGCTTACCTACATAAATAATTAGAATAAATTATTAAAATTAAAATTCAACCTAACAATTTGTTACAAGTTAAGGCTTACCTTACTAATGATGAAGCAAATACCTAACGTTCGGTACACTGTAATGTACTGATCGGTGATATACCTATTAGGCATTGTAAAATTAAAATTTTTAAAATATCGGTGAATCGACCAACATGTTTTTGCTGCGTTGTTCTTGAAATCTGTATACAGGGTGTAAAATAAATTATGCTACTGTTCTTGAAACCTGTATACAGGGTGCCAAATAGAATTTTTGCGGCTTTGCATAAGCTCTGTGTACTTGAGATTAAATTCAAATATTCGGCTTATTTGGAGTTTTATACAAGGTGTAAAAATTAAATTGGGCTGCTTATATGGATGCTATAGGCGGAGTATCAAATTTAGATTAAGCAGCTTATACCGGTTCTATATACAGAATATAAAGATGACTTATAACATTTCAAGGTGATATTTATACAGGGTGTCAAATTTAAATTAAAAAAATATTTTTATTATTGCATAAGGCTGTGCTAATACCTTTACGTAACATTACAATCATTTCAGGTTATCTAAAAAACAATGGAAGAAATTATGATAAATAGGTTAAAACTTATTACGGACAGGATTCGCGGTCTGACGGACCGGGCTCGGGCATTCTGAGCAACTAACAGATATAAAGGGTGCGGAAATAATAACTGAACAACTAGAAACCGCTGTGAATCGATTCAACTCTGAGCTACAAAATTATTTTAGACTCAGTACAAACCCTTCGGCGGATGACATATCCCGCTTCAGCGAGATACAACTACAGGGCGAAGATGTACTTTCAGAATTAATAACGAAATTAAAGTTACTTCGAGAAGAAACGGTCATCGCTTCTGCCACATCTACCAAGAAGCAGGAGGTGACATCTAGCCAACTACCCAAATTAAATTTACCTGTGTTTGAGGGGGACATTTTAGAGTGGCAACAGTTTTGGGATCAATTCGACTCTAATATAGGGTGTAGAAATCTTTCGGACGTTGACAAACTTCTGTACCTTAAATCTTCACTAAAGGGAGAAGCCAAAAAGTCTATTGATGGATTATTCTCAAACTCAACTTTTTGCCTTCAACTAACGTCACACTACAACTAACCAATCAGTGTGATCTGCCATTGTCGACGTCACCAAGAGATTTTACACTATTGGCCTACGAGCTTCGCGCATGCGACGAGAATGCGACTGTTTCAAGGCCTTTACCCACAGCGCCCGATCCGATCTACCGATACGACTTGAACGCATGCGATCACTGTAACCAATGGGCGTGCGTGTACGCTTCCCCACTGCCTGCGATAGATCGCATGCGTTCCATGAATCGCACACCGATCAGTTGGTGATCTGTCTCCGGAGGCAGAAAACGCGTGACGGCGATGTGTGCGGGCGCTTACAAAATGGCGGAAAATATTTCAACCGAAGCTTTGATTGACGCCGTGCGTCAACATCCTATATTATATGATACAAGTGAGCCAGATTACAAAGACATCGAAAAGAAAAATGAAATAAAGATTTACATATATTTTTATTTAATGAAATAGAAAGTTGTTACACATCTATGACGTCTTTCAAGTAGATATCAAGATAATTTGTGGAAGTAGTTTTAATAGTTTCTTATGTGTCATTAAAATAAGTTTTGAACTTATCACGAACTCTTTAGGTTTAGGCCTCCATATTGCTTCTTCGATTATTCGGTTCAAATGGAGTAACAGCCGATAGTGATATTGTATCTGTATTAAAAGTGCGACAATCATGCAGGGTAGTAATATTTTTGTTTCTCAGATAATTATGTAAACAGCAAGTACTCTTTACTATAGAACATGCTGTGTCTATCTCACATTCAATTGGTCTAAGGAACACTCGCCACTTTTCCACAAGAATGCCGAAAGCATTTTCCGCTATTCTTCTTGCCCTGTTATGATAAATATTATAAGTTCTCTTATCCGTATCTCTTGAAGCACTTCGTTTATCATATGGCCGCATAATAAGTGTTTCTAAAGCAAAACCTTCATCTCCTAAGAGTACGTGGGGCATAGGATCATTAAAACCGGGAAGTGGTTTGGGTGGTAAAATTTCTTTTCCTCTAATATATTTCTGATAAAAAGCAGAACTTTCGAATATAGTGTTGTCACCGTCTTATCCATATCCACCAACATCTATCACAGTAAACATGTAATTCGGGTCTACCACGCCAAGAAGTATCAAGGAGTACCTTTGCTTATAGCAATAAAAAGCAGAGCCACTGTTAGGTGGGGCTTTTAAATAAACATGTTTGCCATCAATAGCACCGACGCAGTTGGGATATTTGTGGTTCTGTCTATATCCCAGCTCATTTTTCTTCCAAATTTCTTCAGTAGGTGTAGGCATATACAAAGGCTGCAGTACTTCCCAAATAATCTCACAAGTTTCTTTTACTATTCTTGAAACAGTAGTCAATCCTACTCTATAAGAGAAAGATATCGTGGTGAACGAGTCTCCTGTTGACAAATATCTGAAAAAAAAAAACGGTTTATTACTTTTACAGTGATCATAGTTTTTTTTTCAGGTGACGCTATTAAAACTAGATGGAGAAGTCTCAGAGACTGTTATTCAAAATTTAAGCGAACACAACGAACAACCACTGGTCAAGCAGCAAAGAAGTACAAAAAATGGCCATGGGCTCAACAAATGTCGTTTTTGGATGCAGTAACTGCTTTAAGACCAACTTCGTCCAATATTGCTTTTACGACGTCAATTACTACGACAACGACTTCTACTCTGATAACACCTATTGCTTCTACGTCGACTGATACTTCCACTTTGACTGCTAATACGGATATTGACGTTACGAAAGAAAGTGACAACATAGAGCGTAATATCGGACGACGTCGCAAACGACAAACATCTACAACGGTTGATCCTGCATTGATCCTGCAGTTGTGGATTATCTTAAAAATCGAGACCAAAATAATACCAAAATTCAAAAGTCAGACATTGACTTGCTCTTTAGGAGCTACGCAGAAACGTTAAAAAAATACAGTTCGCTGACACAAGCTCGATTAAAACTGGATATAGCGAAATTATTCGCTGATGCGGAGATCCGTGAAATTGAACAGCAACAAATGACAAGTTATAGTTACTCATCGGCCTATTCAACCATTATCACAGATTCACCGTCACCGTCTACGCCTCAAAGCTATGTAGCCACACCAAGTCCACAACCAGAAGATTTAAGTGCATCAAGATTTCAACAAAATAGCGGACAAGATGGATTTAACTTTCAGTTGCTAAACTTGACGACACCTGCTTCTTCAACAAATTTACAACCACAACATCTACAGGATGCAATGCAGCTGTACTACCTACATTGCAACCTCAATATTCAGACAGATCATTGCCTCAGTCAGACGACAATGCATCCCATGAAATTGTTTTTCTACAGACTACAGACGTTTTATAAAAAACTTTGCGAAGGTTGACTGACTGAATGCCTAAAGAAACGAAACAAAATAACTTTTGACAGAAAATCATACTTAGATGCCTTTGGGAAGTGCAAAGAGTTACTAACGATAGATTTCCAGATCCGAAAAAACCTTACATACTGACGACTGACGCGTCCAATGTTGCTCTAGGTGCTGTATTGTCACAAGGACCAATTGGCCAGAACAAACCTGTGGCTTACGCCAGTATGACTTTAAGTGACACCGAATCGCACTACAGCACGATTGAGAAAGAAATTCTTGCTGTCATAGGTATGGACTAACAAACAATTAATTACGTGATCTTCGTCGTGCAAAGACGTGCACATTGTTAATAAGAAATAATTGCATAAATACAATTATTTTATTGTGCCCTAGTTTTTATTGTGTTTGCGTTGCGTTCCTATGTGTTACAAGTGAATAATGCTTTGTTTTCTTCGTAATTTAAACATCTAAAATGAGTGCAGGCAGTGAAAATAGTCCTTTTAATAGGAGCAGTAGAACCCGTCACACCCCTCCGCCGCCCCCTACTCAACACGAGCTGTCAGAAAATGAAGAGGCAAACTTTGTGCTCGAGGTAGTGCCTACAGCGGAAATCCAAGGATGGATGGATACGATCCAGTCATGCCTTGGAGAACTCCACAAGATAACATCTGAGAGCAAGCTAAATTCTGACCAGAAGTCGAAAGTAAGCGCCCTTTGCATCAAAATAGGAAATGGGTCATCACAGAGGCTAGTTGCGGCAGAGGAAAAACTTCGGCTGCTGGCAAGGCGCTACACTTTCGCTTGTTCGGCCACGCTGCAAGTTCACAAGGATTTATACTCATACGTGAGCAATAAGCATATATGCAAAATTATTCAACATCATTGCAAGAGCCATTTGATTGGACAATTTTCGGCTAGCTGCTATTTGAAAAAAACCGCCATTTTGAGTTTGGTTGGTTCGGCTAAGCTGCAATTCCTACTACCCAAGAAAAATTGGCAATACATATTTCGAGCGACGCAGCATATTTTTTTCGCTATATTTTTCGAAGAATTCGTCGCAAGGAAGCATATTTTACCTTTATTTTCAACAAATCGTCTCATTTCGTGTTCCATTTTGTTTCGCATCAATCTTTCGAAACGAAACGCTACAACGCGCATGATTGAGAAAGAAAAGAGACGCAAGATATTTGTCTCTCGTTCACGCAAGGGATAGTTCGTGAATGCGCAACTCAACTTTTTGCCTTTAACTACGTCACACTACAACTAACCAATCAGCGTGATCTGCCATTGTCGACGTCACCAAGAGATGTTACACTATTGGCCTACGAGCTTCGCGCATATCAACTAGACGTCGGGCTTTCGAATTGAACGGAATGCGACGAGAATGCGACTGTTTCAAAGGGTTTCAAACTAGAACAAATCAAGCTTGAAGTTGCTCCATTTTGTTTTTCGCCTGCAACTGCTGTCAAGTATTGTTTTGTTAGCAAATATTTTTTGTAATTTTTTACATGAATTTTGTAGTAGAAAAGTCAAAAGTTTTCCACAATTTTTAAATTTAATTTAAAGGTTAGAAGTCATAGAAGGATGTCCAATCCCACGGAAGGAAATCCCCAGGGATCCGCAGAAACTCTTAGGGTTTATATCGTCCCATGATGGAGACCCATTTACTATTTATAACTATCTTAATACCGCAAAACAGTGGTTGGCTGTTGTAGGAGGTAATAGCTCCGAACGTAATGTCTAAAACCCTTTAATTCGATATAACTGATTTCCGAAAGTTCTTTTCATCGATACCATGTTCATCGAAAGCATTGTTTGCCAATACCACTTTATGCCGACTGCAGTTCGCCGAAACATATTTCGTCTAAGTACTGTTTGCCGATACCACTTTATGCCGACTGCAGTTCGCCGAAACATATTTCGTCTAAGTACTGTTTGCCGATACCACTTTATGCCGATTGCACGGTTCGCCGAAATAAAACATAATTTCGTCTATGTATTTACAGGGTGTTAAGAAAATAGCTGACCATTTTTAAGGGTGTGATTCTGCCCATGATACTGGACAACTTTCCCCAAGGAACATGTGTTCGGCAGGTCTGAAGTCTAAAAAACATGGTTGGTAAAAAAAAGCTAGGAGTGTCAGTCATCAAAACGTGGACTATACCATTTTTCAGATAGGATGAGCATCCTTAAGGCTCCTACACACTGTGCCGCCGGCCCGCCGGCATAGTTCGTAATATATCCAAAAAAAGCCGTTTTTGATTTACTTTCACAGACTGACTTTACGGGCAAAAAGAAGGTGCGAATGTGCGCAGATGGGTGCGGCTCACAAAATAAAAACAGCACAATGATTGCTATGGTTGCTTACTGGTTAACTAATTGTGCCCCAAGGAATGTCAAGACCGTTGAACTCATATTTCCTATTCCCGGTCACTCTTTCATGCCGGCTGATCGTGTTTTCGGACATATAGAAAAAAGAGGTCAAAAACAAAGAAGTGATTATACATCCATCCGAATATAGAGACATTTACAATCACTACGGTGTTGTTTGTAAACTAGGTGAGAACTGTAGGTACTGTGAAGGATTGGAAGGCCTATGCGAGTGAAACGATGAAGCCCCCAGGTAAATTCCACTTCAAATTTGCAGAGTGCAAAAGATACTATGTAGAGTAAAGAACAATCCAGGGCGGTTCCTTCTAAGAGACGAAGTTAATTATAAAAGCGACTCAGGAGTTCCTAAAAGCGTAATGAAAAATGGTGTATCCTCAACATCAGAGTTTGGTATCAGAGATATACCACCATTTCAAACGAGTGTATCTGCTTTAAAACTTTCTGATGTTGACAAACTGTTGGCAAAACATTTTGGTCAAAATTGGAAATCAGATGATGAGCTCCTATTTTACAAAAATGTTTTGGAAAACACTAGTACCGGTGAAGCTGATAATGAAGATCATTGTGAATATCTCGAAGAGGTTGGAATATCTGTATTATTTTGATCTGTAATAAAATGTAAACAATAAAATTTAAATACTTTTTAATTTTTACAATGCTTGACGGTTAATGCTAAATGCTTGGAATTTCTTTTTGGGTTCCGTAACCAAAGGGTAAAAACGGGACCCTATTACTGAGACTTCGCTGTCTGTCTGTCTCTCTGTTCGTCCGTCCGTCTGTTACCAGGCTGTATCTCATGAACTGTGACAGTTAGACTTGAAATTTTTGCAGATCTAGACACGCGGCAGCGTGTCCAGCCAAGTTCTAGCCAAACGAAGAGAACTGGCGGGCAGCACCGTGTGTATTTTATAGGAACCATTTGGAGTCACTTTTGACCCCCTCATCAAAAACTGTTCAACGTAAACACACCAAATTTAGTTTACATATCGAGACTCCCTAGATAAACAAGTAAACAAAATTTTATATACATAGCTTATAGATATACACAGACATACATAGACACCTGTTTGCATTGGCTTTTCTCAAGCCAGAGGTGATACCGAACGCATTCATGTATATAAAAAACAAAATATTGCCGCCAGAAGCTGAAGGTCTAGCTCAATGGTTTGACGAATACTATGTGTCTGGTAAATACCAATCAGCAAATTCTGCTGACGCTTCCAAATTGTATGTGACGAAAAACCCACCATTATTCACACCAGACATGTGGTCGGTACATGATCGTACAATTCATACGCCTAAGACTCAAAACGCCTTAGAGTCCTGGCATGAGCGCTGGAATACGCTCCTTAACCGCAAGAAGTGGAACATTTATAAAACAGTTAAAGAATTCTGCAAAGAGAAAAAACACACTGAGTGTGAAATTACGCGCATCCTAATAGCTAACGAACCAATGCCGAAACGAATTCGCAAATCAGAAATATCATATCAGGCCAGATTGCAACTTCATATCAGTCAAATGGATAAAATGAGCTTAAAAGATTTTTTATCTGGGCTATCCGACATACTGTATTTAAAGAAGTGATTTCACTATTGTACTAGTTAAAATTAACATAAATGTAAAATTTAAGCGACATTCAAATGTTATAGATTGGATTGTACTAAATGGAACATATACTCCAATTGTTTATAAGCAAATCAACGATAGTTTCATAATAGTCTAAATTGTGTAGATATGCGGACTGTGCTCGAGCCGAGGCTCGTAAACAGTCTGCTTACCAAGCTTGGGTAAAAGCTCGTGATCGAAGAGCGCGAGCGCGAAGGGTGCGATTAAAGAAGAGAGCATAATGAGTGATTCTTGTTCGTTTAATAATAAAAAAAGAGAAAGCAAATTTATTTCCTAATCTGTTTGCGAGCAATTGCCGTCTTGACGCTGGCTCGATACATCCACTCACCTTGCCTCACTGTGATTCGTTCTTAGTCGATATACCCACATTACGTACGAAACGAAGCGCTTTAAATCATCTTACATAATGCGTACAGCTAAAGAGTGGAATTCCCTGCCTGCGTCTGTATTTCCGAGTGCATATAACCTGACTCTCTTTAAGAAGATATATTACCTGCTTTGTTCTGAGATTTTGACGATTAGCCAATGGTTTGTTTTCATTCTTTACCGCACGTGTTTTGTATGTACAGGGTGTCCAGGAATTAATGGATAACCCTTTAACTGCGGCTAGCTTGACCGATGCCCTACTTGTAAAAAAATTATGACCTCAGTAAAAGTGTCACAGTTTTCGAAATATCGTACAAAAACCGATTTTTTAATAATTTTCTCCCTACGCTCAGTTATTTTCATGCCATTTCATCAAATATCAACATTTTTGGGTTTTTTATTTTTTTTAATATACCTTAATAGTTGATACTTAAAATGAATACATTATTTTAGTACCTATTTATAAGAAAATAAAAAAAAAAAAAAGATTTATTGAAAAAATTAGGCAAAATATTTTTAAAATTTTGTCTTTGACCTCCTACGGTGAAAAAAAAAAGTATGTAGCTTGACGTGCCAATTATTTTAAAAACTTGCTTAGTTAATGCAGATTCTAAAATGATATTAATATCAATATTTTCCTTACTAGAACTGTTTTTATTGCTCTTAGAATGCTAAAGGGGCTATTTTTTCATTTTACTTGACGCAATTTAATTCAACCTCCTTGCAAAATTTTGCTTGGTCAAACTAAAAAAAAAAAATGTGGAAAAGCTGGGAAAAGAAGAAAAAAGAAAAACGAACTTTGTGAAGTGCATCCTGTTTCTCTGCTCTCAGTTTTCTTGCTTTTGACGTTTTTCTGCTGTGAAATTTGGACTTGTTTTGCTTCACGTTTTGAATTTTTTATACCGGTGACTTTTACCTGGCACCATGCCTAGGCATGCGTACACGCCCCTTGAATACGCCAACATGCACTTCATTTATGGAGAATGTCACGGCAACGCCAATGCTGCCGCTGCACTCTATGGCGAGAGGTAAGAACTTTATATCACAGTTTTTTTTACTGAAAGTTGTATGTTTTAGTTGACATTTAAATTGAGAAAAGTTCTTAATATTAATTGTATTTTTTAAAATAAATTAATTTATTTATGTCAAACAAGTCCTTAATAACAAAATAAAATCTAACGCAGTTTTCGACAAGAGTCAAAAATAACATTAATTATTTTTTAATGGTTTTTAATTTCGTTTTAGATATCCAGACTTACGTCATCCGGACTATCGGGCATTTATCAGAGTCCATCAATGTTTTGTTTGGGAGATTTCCCGGACGTGGTTTAGGCGGTGCTAACGAAGGCAGAGAGCAAAATGATGTAGATGAAGAAGTTTTAGATGAAATTGAAGCCGATCCCTCTACATCTGTACGAAAAATAGCGCGAAGTACAGGAATCCCAAAAAGTACTGTACATAATGTTTTAAAACGCAATAATTTACACCCGTTTCATCTACAGCGCGTACAATCTTTTGAGCCTGCGGACTACGCGAAACGATTGAACTTTTGCAGAACAATGCTGCGAAAAATAAATGAAGATCCAGAGTTCTTCAACAAGATTTTGTGGAGCGATGAGTCGACGTGCCGAAAAGATGGCTACATGAACATCCACAACTTGCATAGCTGGCAGGTGAAAAATCCTCACATGACGCGAGAGGATAAGTCCCAGCGCCAGTTCAAAATCAACTTATGGACTGGCATCCTGAATGGACAGGTGATTGGTCCTTATGAGCTACCGGGCAACCTTACTGGTGAAATGTACCATGATTTTTTAAAAAACCGTCTGCCTGAACTTTTGGAGGAGGTTCCACTACAAACAAGACAACACATGTGGCTACAGAATGACGGGTGCCCGGCACACTTTGCAACTAGAGTCCGAAGATTCTTAAATGAAAATTACCCAAGGAGATGGATAGGGCGCTTAGGCCCTATTCTCTGGCCACCAAGATCGCCAGATCTTAACCCACTAGATTTCTTTTATTGGGGTTGCTTAAAAGACATTGTCTACGCAAGTACGCAACCCCAGTAAATACCGAAGAAGATCAGAATCCGGATGGCAGTGGAGACGATAAATTTAGATGGCTATGCACGTCGAGTAGGTAATTCGATCATTCATCAGAAGATGTACTAGGGCGTGCATAGCCGCACAAGGCCGTCACTTTGAGCAATTCTTATAATTTCTTTTAATAAACATTAATTAATCTTACATAAGTAAGATTTTATTTACATCCAAGTAAAATGAAAAAATAGCCCCTTTGGCATTCTAAGAGCAATAAAAACAGTTCTAGAAAGGAAAATATCGATATTAATATCATTTTGGAATCTGAATTAGCTAAGCAAGTTTTTAAAATAATTGGCACGTCAAGCTACATACTTTTTTTTTTTCACCGTAGGAGGTCAAAGGAGTTCCGTACGGGATATCGAAATGCTTTTGATCTTTTCACTTGAGAGCGAAGAAATTATTAATTTTTTTGTTGCTGATCGAACGAATTATAGATCTACGGGTGGTTAGTCGAAAGCACTACTGATATTTTCTTCTTTTGATCTTTAGAACGTTTGGTCGAAATCACGAATGACTTATTTTCTCTTGGCATTATTAATCAGTAGTCGAATAACTTTTGAGATATTACACGGTTTATTTTAAAGGATAATAAAGGGTAATAAATGTATTGAGAATTGCTTTTTCTCTTTGTATAAACGATTATATTACTCGATTAATTGTGTCACGACAAACCCGATTATAAAGCCTTTATTATCAAATACATACTCGTACATATATCTATTATCTATGTATTACCTACGATTTATAAAAAAAAAAAAAAAATTTTAAAGGAATATTCATAAATTGTTTATTAAAATGCCATTTCGCGGTGTGGTTGAATCAAATCAAAAACTGCTCACTTCGCGGGCTGGCATTTCATCAGTACCACTCCGCGGATTGGTCGTTTTACATACCTGCCAAACCCCGAATTCGGCAATTGGCTTTTTCGTGTTTGCCAGTCCACGGAAGGTTGCTTCAAAACGTCTGTTGTAAGATTTTTCTCTATAGAGCAATGGTAGCAATT
>JARACY010004565.1:0-26225 GCA_029255725.1 Scrobipalpa atriplicella | reverse complement strand
CTGGCTATTGACTGATGATTGATTATATTAATTCAAATTATTAAGAATTAGAGGTAGAAGCAAGAATAAAGAAGTGGCGTGAGAAATTATAAAAAATGAGTGCTAAATGAACATACCCGGCCCTCAATCATGTATCCAGCGATGATGATAGATGTCAGTTGGCAGAGCAGTTGGTGAGCAGTGCTCACTGAGCAACATCAGAATACCGGCGAAACCGGGCGAGATGTCTAAGTGGTTGACCTGGAAAATGTACAAAAAGAAAAATCAAGATGAAGCTATGAATGAAAAATGTTATCACGGCAAAACAAATATTTTTCGTCAGAGAGTCAAGTTCAGGGTGGAGTGTAGGAGTTGGAGTATACGCTGGAAGCAGTAAACAAAAGGAAAGCCATTTGATGAATAATAAATTAGGTACTAGGTATACAACTCACATATTTCCACTGGGTTTGTAGGTTCTCCAGCACGAATTTCTTCTTCTGTGAATAGGGTTGGAACTGCATTATAGAGTCGTCTGCCATTGCAAGTGACAAAACGATTTTCAAAGTGGAGTTCACAAATCAATTTTGAGCAATGACCTCTTTTGTCTCTAGGAAATTTTAATCTTTGTATTTCTGCTGCCTTTGTATCATATCAACCCATAACTTATAGAGATGGTCAGCCTTTGGAAAAACATAAAGTTTCGAGATTGGCGAATAGGACGCACAATCAGGGAGACAGCAGTTTCTTTTTTGTGTGTACATGGCCTGAAATGTTAAGGAAGTTGTAGGTTACGAAGTTTTTTCCAGATTAATGAGATTTAAGTATTAATACGTACCGTAATAAGACCAGATGGAACAAAATATGTTCGTAATTATTTGAACGGCAAGCGTTCTGGTGACCATTGTTAAGCAGCGATTACATTACCCGTTCTGCCAAGCTGGTGAGCAGTGCCTTTACTAAGGGCGTTTCATTTACATTACCCGGCCGCCGTGTCCCTATCTCAGTCGTCATTCGACCATTGTACGGGAAGGATGGCTCCTGCGCTCTTCAAATATCGATAAACTGGGACAAAACTTGCCGTATTGCGGTCATAATTAAATAATGAATTAACAAACATACATTTAATAGTATCTACCATTGAAAAATCTGAATCTCCTGATTGTATGAAAGAAAAAAAACGTGCTTCGGAAAGCCGTCGGTCCCGGGTGCTGTTTTTGTCAGTGGGTCGATACACAAACCATGTCAGAGGCTTATTAGGTGTGCTATTGGGCGGTTTGAAAACTCTGACATTAGGGTTCATCGGGTCGATCGACTCGAAACTCACGCGACATGAAGAAAAAGATAAATAAACATTTTCTGTTGGAGCCTAGGATCTAAATGCAATAGATTTGTGATCAGATACGGCATGTCTCTCACTATATGCACGTATTCATTCAAAATTTAATCGTATTTCTTGTTTGGTGGCTTAGAAATAATATTATACTATATCTCGTGAGTATAAGTGATATTATTTCTATGTTTGATGGACATTTTCAACGTGTATTTTATTACCGCTAATTGACAAAAACGTCCGCTCGCACTGAACGCCGCTCGGCGACTGAGCTCCCTTACTCCCTTACTGCGATTACATTACCCGATTCGCACCCTTAATCAGGAGGTAGGACGGTCGGGACGGCACGATCGCCCGAAATCAGGATCCTTACTTCCTTACTGCGATTACACTTGCCGTTTTGAGCTCCCTACCCTGAATCAGGCCTGGCAGAACGGGTAATGTAATCGCTGCTTTAGCATTGGCCAGGCCTAGACAAATCCCCTTGCCCCGAGTAGGGTTCCTTAATAAATGCACTGAAAATAAATTCACGAAAGAACAAATAAAATGAATAGTAATAATATAAGTAATGATATAGCAAGAAATATAATTTTTTTCACTGTGCACCTTTGTATTGAAACAAGTCATACAGAAAAAACATGGCGGACGGATGGCGTTGGCGGGCGGTCCTTTTTTTTTTTACAATTCTCCCATTTGGGAAGGCGAAGAGCGTAAGCCCATGCAGCCTAGTCTTCAGAGTGTATCAACATTTCGGATACACTAAATATCAGATAAAAATATTCGGATACACAAAATCACGTACAAAAACGTACTTCTGGAAGGCAAACCTCGCAATTTTTTTTTGGATTCGCTTGTTACCATAATGTCAGTCTTCGATTTTGACAGGTTCTATACGACGCGGGCCGTTCTTTGACAGTTTCCAACGGCTGGTGCAGAGCGATTTTGTTCAAAAGCTTTATATAATTGGTAAATTTCGACGATCTCTATTAAATTTGAGCAAGTAAGTAATTCTTGGAAGTTTCCTAAGTCAAGTGGGTTTAATTTTAGATTTTTGAACAAAATCTCTCTGCGCGGGCTGTTGCGGCTGCATTCTGCTAGCACATGAAAGGCATCTTCTATTTTATTACACACTTCGCAATTTGGTGAGACGATTTTTCTCATTAGATGGCCAAATTTGTTAAACGGAACGTGTCCTGATCTAAGTCTTACAAGAATTTTGAGAACTTTACGAGGTAATTTCAAATCCATGAATAATGGGGTGCGGGGTGGTTTGCACTGAATTGTTTTGTACCAGATTCCTTTTGAGAGTGATCTAACGTCAAAATATTCCTTCCAACTGTCATAATTACTATTTTTGAATTTTATGAATGTCTCTGGTATGTCTGGACTCAACGGGTACTCTGCACCGTGAAGTGCAGCGTCCCGGGCCAGCACATCTGCCACCTCGTTGCCTCTCAGTCCTATGTGCGACGGAACCCACTGCAACTTCAGGAGCAAGCCTCTATTATTGCACTCATGCAGATTTTTTAAAATCTCATATGCAACAGAAATTCCTCTGTGGCATGAACTTGAGCATTGAATAATGTGTTGTAGTGCAGATTTGCAATCAGAAAGAATTACACATTTAGTCAAATTGTTGAGTAGAATATAAGAGAGGGCTTCAGAAATTGCAACGAGTTCCGCCGACATAACAGATACCTCATTGGTGATCTTACACCGTAGTTTGTAGTTATTTTTACTATGAAACACTGCGGCACCGATACCAGCACTGCTCTTTGAGCCATCAGTGAATACGTAGTCCCAACCGAAATATTTGTTGTGCAGTTCTAGTTTAACGTCAATATTGATGTTGTTTATCTCATATGATCTTTTTGAAAGTTTGATACATTCCAGATTGGTTTCGATTATTTTATAGACATTAATTGCCGATACCCAAATATCTAGTTGAAATATCGGCAGTGGGTCAGTTGAATAAACGTAGTGATCTTTGGTATCCCAATGTGCTATAACTAATAGTGGCTTTCTTTTGTTTAACCAGTAATTTGAGGGACAAACGGCGGCCAAATTCTTAATTATGTTAGTTGTAATGTTGTTAGACCAGGACTGAGTTTTAAGACAGTATTTGTAAGCTAACAATTTTCTCCTCAAAAATAAGGGCACAAGACATAATTCGGATTCCATCACGTGAATTGGAGTACTTTTGATGAACCCTCCAATCACCCGCATAGCCTGATTCTGAACTTTATCAAGTTTATTTAGGTGTGTTTTGGCACTACAGTCGTACAGAAAGCAACCGTAGTCCATTCTGCTTCTAATTAGTGAGATGTAAAGTCTCCTAATATGCTTCATGTGGACGCCCCAACTAGAACCTGCTAGTGCTTTAAGCATATTTAGGAATTTGGAACATTTTTGTATAGTTTCGTTTATATGTTTTCCCCACCTTAGACTGCGATCGAGCCATAGTCCTAGATATTTGACCACAGGTGTTGATGGAAGGACTTGGGTATTCACTATTAGGGAAGGAGACTGAATGTTCCTTCGTCTACTGAACACACACAGTTGGGATTTAGATGGGGACACTTCAAGTCCAACGTCACGGAGAGCAGAAACTAAACAGTCTAGTGCATTTTGTAGGTAAAGTTTTGAAAGTTGTAGTTTTGGTTGTGTAGTGTATAGTACTAAGTCATCAGCGTATTGGGAAACGGTAACATCTACAATGTTTGAGAAGATCTTATGGGTGGCAATGTTAAAAAGTAGAGGTGAGAGTGGGTCACCCTGAGCTAAGCCTCTGTACGTCCATCGGGTAATTTTTTCAGTACCGTTGTTAAGCAGAAGAAACAGGTGCCGTTCATTTAAGAATGAAAACAAATATTTACAAAATTTTGAGCCGACATTAATTTGATCTAAAATTTGGGTAGTTTTATCTACTAATACATTGTTATAAGCCCCTTCTACATCTAAGAAACAAGCAGCAGTGGGAGCGTTGTTCGCGAAGCCTGTTTGAATTTGGGATATCAGTCTTGAGAGAGAATCTATACAAGATTGCGCTTTTCGAAAGCCTACGGTAAATGGGGACAACAACTTATTTTTTTCTACAAACCATTCAACCATGGACTGTCATAAAAAAACTGTTCAGCAAGTCATCTCCACAAGTATCGGAGATATTTTTCATATTTCGAGTAATTTTTCTTGGAAAATTTTGTTTAGTTTCATTCTTGCGTTCTTCAGGGACGTATTATCCTTTTTTATACATCTAACTCGTATTTACGGGTATAGCAGATATGATAAAACAATCGCTGGTTACAATACTCAAAGAAGATTATCTTCCTTCTTTTACAATTTACTAATTTACTGTGACTTACTACAATCTAATTTATATGAATAAGTAAGTGTAATTTTCGTAACACATTAAAAAAAGAAACGTTTTTTGCGAACCGAATTTATTTCTTTTTTATTTACGGCCAGCCCTCACTATTTCGGCGCACTTCTTCCCTGGCTTGACAACATGTTCGGAAAGTGTCCGAAGTGCCGATAGATCGATAGTGGCCTGTGGTCTCATCACTAATTTACTATTTTATGGCCCAAACCCGCGGGACCGGGGGCCTCGTCGCCTCTCCATTAGTGTTTGGGGAGGGGGGCAACCCTATACGCGACGGTGGGCAGAAAAGTTTGTGGACCAAGGACGTAGGTATTTTCTTGATGACCTTCATTTCCTTCTTTTGATTCAGTTTATTTATGAATTTAACGGTGTAGTAATATAAATTCTAGGCAACTACTCTACTCCTTAATGTTGAAAAAATATTTGGAGTTAATTACTTATGTTGCGCGTTTACGAACTCTGTTTCGTTCGGAGAGACCGCAGTGATAAAAAATCTATACCTACGAAAAAAACTCTTACAACCTAGATTCGAATTCAAAATGTATTTAGAATTTTAAGATAAATAATGATAGTACCTACCTACAGCGAATTTCGCAGAAGTTATCCCGAAAATAAACACTTCAGCTACGCCGCAGTGCGTAGCTATAATTCGTAGCAATTAATAATTCCCTTCTGCTAACCCTACACCCCTCCCTACAAGAAACGCGCGCAGAAAGGAGAAAACTGAGAGAAGGGGGGAGATCTTTAAGATACGTCGCCATGACAACCGCGACCCACGCACACAGGCGCACGCTACACACACACAGCAACGGAGGTATTAAGAGAATTTCGACCCAACCCTAAAGTTCTAGTTATTAAGCAAATGCTTCGTAAACATTTCGGGCCGGCACCTTTAGTTCTGCTTATAAATAGGTTGGGTGTAAAGCTTAAGCCGCGTTTCAAGTAAATGAACGTGGAATAATGGATGGTCGGGTTTTGTGAGATGCTTCCAAACTAGGTAGTATATGACGACTTGTTATATAATCATGCTTATATTTATCCCATTTATTTGGTTTTACTTGTGTTTGAATGGCGTCTTAATATTTTTGGAACACGGAGGCATCGTTATCTCTAGAAAACCATTTGGAATATTTCAAGTAACACATCGACCGAATCTATCCATTTTAAGTGTAAAATTTACTTTTTGATTTTTAGATTTACTAAATTGATCATGATAAAATTTGGACATTACACGCTTGACTATATTTTAATTTGGGGAATATATTTTTTCTTGTCCGGAACAAACTGTAAAGAAGATGCATCTTACAATCAATATTTTTCTGATGAAAACTTTCTTTACACCTGTATTGACACTCTGTCTACCTATTAGTCGATTTAGGCGTGATTTTATGTACAATTTTAGCTCAAATTGAAGCTAGGAAGCAAGTAATCAAGTGCAGTGAAGTCTCGGCCAACTCGCAACTCGGGAACTCGCGACAAATCGGTCCGGCCACTAACGACTCAGCTCACCGCCGGCTACTTGTTTGTGCACTTTCAGATACACTAGCTGCTGCACCCAGCTCCCCGCCTTTTTCTTTTTTATATTATACAGTAGCAACTAAGCATACGGCACACGGTAAGCAGCACAGTGGCATATAAGACCTACTACTATCCCACCAGATCCTAGTGAAATAGCAGAGTGCGCAGCACACCATGAGACCTAAGGTGGAATGTCTCTAGTGCCAGTACAAATTTCTTTTGAGTTATAGAAAAACAAATTTTACTGGCTACTTGTTTTGTGCACTTTGAGATGTGATTCTTTTGAACAAGCCATTGGTGCAACGAAAAAAATAAGGATTTCCGAAGAGATCGCCAGATTTGACTACAGCTCTGATACCACATATGTTTTGAGCTGTAGTCAAATCAGAACACATTGAAATCAACATTAGAAGTGGATACAGATGGAGTAATATATATAACTAGCAATTAGAAAATAGAGTACAGCAGATAAATGGTTGTAATAGTCGTCTCTAATAATTACTTTGACGTTCTTGAAAAGACCAGTCGATTGGATCACGGGTCTTAGGCTCGTATTTATAAAGCGATCTCAAGATTAAGAGCAATATTAAGTATGGACTTGACAGGTCGCTTTGTACTGAAATGACATTTCTGATACGAACTCAAATTCGCTGTCACTCTTGAGAGCTGATTATAAATACGGGCCTTAGCTTGGTATAAGAATGTGATGTGTGGTCTGTGATCACTGTTTACCCCTTTGAGAAAAGCGTGATTGAACATAGTTTACCCACGGTATAAATAACAAAGATTCGTGAAGCACAAAATCATATTTGAAACACTAGTATCTTTGTACGCCTGAATAGTTCCCGCAAAGCAAAATCTATTCCAAAATATAGCTTTAGTACCGTACAATATTGACTGACTCCAACATCTAAAATTACCGAAACGGACGAACATCCAAGCCGCCAGTCATTTTATCGGAGAATTTAGTCGGTTACCTTCCAGGCGAAACAACCCCCTCCCCCTTAAGTTTTGACCCCCTAATGTGCGCGGGCTTAAGGCGTCCTTACCCCCCACGGGTCGGGGGGTCACAGTCGGACCCCCCAAGACATATTTCATCGGAAACTCCTCCTTAACTACCGCCCAGGACCCAACTTTGAGCAATATTTCACATAATTTATATGTAAATATAAATAATACGGAAGATACGTGAGTAGGAACTATTCGCCGGCACGTAAGGGTTTTACGACACTTTGTTGTTGAGAGACAATACCGCCCTCTAGTCTTGTTTAATGAGGTCCCAGCTTTCATTTTAATAAGTTATTTCCTTGTCTCTTCATTATGAATTACTAAATATTCTAAACTAACTACTTTTCTAGACTGACATGATGATGTACCAACTATCTTGTATTGTGTAACTTAAGATATGGTTTAGTTATGGACTTGTGATTTTTAATTACAATACACAATTCAGAAGCGTTTTGATAAAATATGCCAACTTAAAACATATATGGCACCTTCATCCCTTACGTGGTAAACTGTCTGTCAAGGGCAAGGACCTAATAAAAAGAGTTTTCGCTGTGTCTGATCAATCTTAATTTACTGTGGGGTCTTGCATCAGGCATTCGCAGTTTTTTTCTTCCTATTACTTTTATTTCTATTTTGTGGTCAAATTTATTTTATCTCATATTTAGCGTACACAACCAATACCTATTATTTTTACATCTTATTATTTTTAAAGTTACTAGCTGTCACCATTTCGACCACCCCATTTCTTTGGCTTCTCGCCACCCTCTTCTTAATTTGGAAGCCCCCAATGTTTTGCACGATTAGATTGATACCACCCCCATCTGACCCTCGGGCCAAGGCGGGTGGGATGGCGGGATACGGTCCCACCCCAGAAGAAGGGTGAATAAGAACTGATAGTTGGGTGGGGGCAAGGGAAAGACCCAATATAGTTTTATGAGCCATCATGGACGCTACGGATGTTTCTAATTAAAATATATTATTATTAAAATATTATCTTACATTAGGTTTATTATGTTATGGCGGTGTGTACGTGATTAATACAAAGACACTTGACGTGAAGAACAAAGTCTTGCACATAGAAAATTGATCACCATAGATTGCTATTTTTTGTTTGCCTCTGCCTTTACCAAACACCACTTGTAATGCTTCATAGTTTTGTGTAAATGGAATAAAATTTTTTTCAGTGTAGGGTCATTTAAAATAGACACATAAATTATGATGCTCTCAATTTACAAATAAATTTGAACAGAAATGTAACTTTATTGCCAAACGACCTCCCAAATTCATCTACCATGGAATTGAGTAGTTAGTACGAGTACCACTGTCCACTTTTTTTTTTAAACGCTCGAAAGTATTACTCTACAACAAAAAATCACTCCACTGGAAGAGATCTTGCAGAGTGAGTGTTGAAGCAGATGACCCAATTTCCTTGAGAGGCCTACCGGACCCTCGCTAGGGCGGCCCTCGGCGGCGAAGGGGTTAAGTGCCCAGCTGGCCTACTTGGGAAAAACTCTGGAATGATTTCGGTTACGTTTCAGTTGCTTACTCGTTTTTGTAGTTGACCTGATTAGTGATATGAACCATTTCGTCATATAGGACAAACGAATGAAAGGGTACATTTACGCGTAAAACGATAACAAAGCTTAGAATGTAACAGTTGCTTATTTTCCTAAAAAGTAACAAGCACTAGAAATATTGGAGAGCTTCACACTTTTATAATTAGGGCTGGCAACCCGTCACTTTGTTTAGGAGATACTTGGGCTACTGGCAACCCGTCACTTTGTTTTCGTTAGCAATTCACACTTAAAATATCGAGGTAACTATAAATATAATCGCGGTAATAATCCCGTTCA
This sequence comes from Scrobipalpa atriplicella, assembly GCA_029255725.1. Classification (NCBI taxonomy): domain Eukaryota; kingdom Metazoa; phylum Arthropoda; class Insecta; order Lepidoptera; family Gelechiidae; genus Scrobipalpa; species Scrobipalpa atriplicella. Next base: position 17,158 of record JARACY010004565.1, on the reverse strand, counting down.
AAATAACATTCCAAATTCCAATTGTAATTATCACTTGCTGAAACTCAAAAAATAAGACATGTTAGTATACGAGTTTAACCCTTTGTCAGACCTGACGGAAACGGGTTTTTGTAAGCTGTTGAACTCTGCTTCCATGCTGGACTGGGAGTGATAGAAAAACGTAGAATGTGCCAGTTGCATCTCCTCCTGTGCATGCTGTAAAAATCAGCTAAGGGAATCGAGGGTTTCAGTGTATTGAAATTTAGGCGATGGGCTGACAACCCGTCACTATAGCAATATACATAATCATCATCTGTATTAGCCCTCAAAAGTTGTCAGACGTGGCGGAACAACCTATGTTTAGGTCGTTTTTGCTCTGCCTACCCCATTAGGGATACAGGCGTGATTTTATGTATGTATGTATGTTGAACTCTGCCTGCTCCTTATGCCTTAATTTTATTGAACACCACCGCTTTGGAAGCAGAAATAAACTCTACTATCACTTTCCCAGGCAAGCTTTACATAAAACCCAACCACATTTCTCAAGTTCATTCACCTCCTGAACACCCCTTATACAGTTACTATACAGAGTGTAACAAAAAGGATATTATGCACCCTGAAGGATATGAATCTGCCAATGAAACTGAAGAACTTAAAGAATCAGTGGTCGTAAATACGAAAAAAAAACTATCTCGCTTACAAAATGCGTTAGTTATCAGCTGATAGGGACATTTAGGCCTTTATATGCGCACATGCTTGTACTCTAAGGCCCGTATTTATAAACAGCACTCAAGAGTGACAGCTAGTTTGAGTTCGTATCAGAAATGTCATTTCAGTACAAAACTACCTGTCAAATCCATACTTAATATTGCTCTCAATCTTGAGATCGCTTTATAAATACGAGCATAAAATGTTTATGCGCAATAAAGAGTTTATCTATCTACATTATGTATGGAAGTAAAATATTTTTCTTTCGTATTTCATTCCTACTTTACTTTGAGTTCAATTTCATAGGAAAATGGCATACTACATGGATGCACATACCCTTTTTGTTACACGTTGTATTATGTTTACATGTAACGCAATAGTTCCAGAGGTGCCTACTACAGTTACCACAAGATTGCTCTCATTCTTGCCCTTACCCTTCAGCTACCTTTCCTTTGTGGAAAGGTTTCACAAAATTAAATTATCTCCTTCGTAAGCAGCGCTGAGGGTAAGGTCTTGTAATTTGATACGTTGCGTGAAAGAGGGACAGCGCTATAATGTTACAAGATAGATCCATGATATATCCATACTTAATATGCGAAATGCGAAAGTAACTCTGTCTGTTTGTTTGTGTTTGTTACTCTTTCACGTCTAAACTAAACTAGCAGGATGATAGACAGTAACCTGGAGACGAACATAGGCTATTTTTTACTGCGGGAAAATATCTCATTCCCGCAAATATCAGGGTGGAAAGCTAGTAATGTTATAAATACGAAAGTAACTCTGTCTGTTTGTTTGTTTGCTACTCTTTCACGTATATATGGCTTAACCGATTGCAAAAAAATTTGGCAGGACAATAGATGACGAAGACGGACATAGGCTTCTTTTTACCGCGGGAAAAAACTTTAATCCATATTTATTTAACCGCGGGTGAAGCCGCGGTAAATTATATTGAGAGTTTTATCTCACTATATCTTTTTCACTATGTAGAAAATTATTTGTAAACAGTTAATTTACTAATTAGGAACCGAATTTTTCAGTATGCCCGGAAAGATACAAAATACACTTAACAAAATCGTATTTATGAAGCGATGTCAAGATTGAGAGCAATATTAAGTATGGATAAGACAGCCTGATCATAATTTTCCTACGGTAAAAAGTAGCCGACGTAGATTTCTGGTGAATGATTTTTTTTACACGGTCCTGTAGTTTTTAAGTTTATTCGTGACAAACATACATAAATACAATATTTCCTCTTTCTAATATTAGTCCCGAGTACCTATAGATAGGTAGGTGTTATGATGACAGGGTGTGTTTACGAAGTAGTGTTTCTCATTAAAACTTGCTTGGCTTCGGCACCCGCGTTTATCATGCATGAGCAGGAGTTACCTGTATACATGGCTCTTATATTATACATGGGGAATTTAAGTTCATTCTCAAATTGAAAGGGGTGATTGTACCCATGAAACTGATCAACTTTTTCATAAGAAATGCGTATCTAACCGAATAAAAGGTCGCCTGGCAAAAATTGCTACCCTAAAGAATTACTTTGTTGTATTGTTTCTATATCGACATTATGTAAAACGTGTGGGGAGTCCAATTATTTTTTAATATTTCGACTAATAGTTCTCGTAGCAAACTTTATGGGTGGGTGCGTACAGCTGCAAATTGCAATTTAAAAGGAATGAGATTTTACTGCATATACATTATACCTACCCAAGAATATCCTGCAAAAAATATAAATTTGGATAGGCTTCTAAAGAATTCTCGGCCCCGGGAAAATTACGTGATTTTAAGGCCCGTATTTATAATCAGCTCTCAAGAGTGACAGCGAGTTTGAGTCCGTATCAGAAATGTCATTTCAGTACAAAACGATCTGTCAAATCCATACTTAATATTGCTCTCAATCTTGAGATCGTTTTATAAATACGAGCCTAAGAATGTTATGTATGAAATTCAGAAGATAGAGAATCGACTAAACTAAACTGTGAATCCTAAACTAACTCATTTGTTGCTAGAGGAGCTTACGACTGTAGTTTGTTCTTTATAACGGTTCCCAAACTTAGCACAGCAACTATGTTATACTATATAGCTACACAGGTTATGTAATAATATTCTACAAATTATGTAGGTTTAGAAAATAAATAACGAAAATTAAGGCTCGTATTTATAAAGCGCTCTCAAGATTGAGAGCAATATTAAGTATGGATTTGACAGATCGTTTTGTACTGAAATGACATTTCTGATACGAACTCAAACTCGCTGTCACTCTTGAGAGCTGATTATAAATACGGGCCTAACATCTCTTACAATTAATAATTTATTATAGTTAACGATCCCAAGTGTGTTTTGCACATTCTCGTGGCAAGTCTCGTTCATGAAGAGATTTAAAACATTTCATGCAAACTGTTTACAACAGAGGAAAGGATGTTTGTTTATTGATGTTTCTATAATAATTGACAGTTTTTTTTTAATATTCATTACGTATTATATGGCAGCCACATGGTAGCTCTACCTATATTATAAGTAGGTAAGTTTTTATTGAGATCCTTACATAACGACCACAAAGGCATAAACATAATATTGAAGCTACTATTGAAGCACGCACTAAAACTAAACAATGGTGAGGCGAACCGGAAGACCAGATTTATACTACGACCCAACTAAGATCATAAAACTATACAGCCGGGTATTAATACCCGAGCATTTATCACCCCCTCCCCCCGGCACCCGGGTCGACCCGGGTAAGAAACAAGTTGGACCCGACCACAGGAGAAGTAAATGGAACAGTAAGAGCCCAGCCATTTTACCACCTCGGATCATTCGCGGACGCGCAAGTTTAGATTTTTCGCGTACAAAAAGATCGTCACTTTAGACTTGCGTCATGAATCATCAATCGTGGTATGAAGTCACGGCACGGTGCCATCGCTAATACAGATATTAGACTCTAATAATTAGAGAAATGCTCTACAAAAGACGAGTTCTCCACATTCGTCATGCATCTTTTAAGAAGTTTCACAAAGAAGATTCAAAAATACCAGGGCAGGGGTTATCATGATTTATCGGTCATTCAGCGATTGTGGTGTATTCTTGTAAAATCATACTCATGGGTCACGCCGAAAGTTCAGCGCAAAATTTCCCTTTTGGTTTTGACTTAAGAGCGAGTTGACTTAGGCCTTGCAGCTTGTATGAGCTGAAATCATGATGCTATTTTGGCTTCAGTCTTATACTGCTTCATTCACCTGCACTGTGAGCTGGGTAAGAAACCCGCTGGACCCGGCACAATCCTGCAAACAAGTTTCGACGCGACTGCTATTCAAACAGTCCGTGGTAACATCGCAACTTGGACTGAACTGTTCTTGGATGCTATTCTGCTAACTGAAATTGGGAAGAAATTGTGTGATACAAAACGATATAATCCTGATGATAATAATACAAAATAATCCAGCAGCCTGACTAATAATTTAGCACCAAGCAATGGGTACATGGGTACCTACAATGGACAAAGAGGCTGTCCCAAGGTGAACTATTGTCATCGGTAAACATGGGACTGCTTCTCTACCACACTTGGCAGGATTGTTGTGTAATTTTACATTCAAACGATCATTATGCCTATGTATATCTGCCGTAGGATGATTTGATGTAGTTTTACCACAATGCCTAGGATTTTCGCGAGGATTCGAGTTATCAAATCATCCTATGACATCCAAGGAAAATTAAGCAGCGTTTTGAGTTACAGATAAAAAAATATTCTTACAAAAAGCGTTTAACGAAGTGATCATGGAGAGTCTTTGTATAGAATAAGGAAATCCTTTAGTCGATTTTTCTTAAAAAGAATAAAGTCAGACGGATACAGAAAGATCACAATTATTATTCTCAGCAGAATCGCCCCTCTCGTACGGAGCTGTTCTTAACTCCGCCGCTTCAGCGGTCGCTCCACGAAAATTGGATCCAGCTACCTCCCACTCTAAAATACACCCTAAACCTATCAGCATTAGTTCCAGTTCCCAGCGGCATCCAGTAATGATAGTAGCGTAACTGGCTGCAGCAAAGTGGGCCTTGTTAGGTGGTAATAAAGATTGGATTTGAGTGTGTACGAGTTGAGCAGTCCGGAGGAAGGGTACAGTCGTAAGGAAGTTCGGCGATTATGTTTAGTCAGCGAGACTCAGGGCCGGGTTTAGGATTTTTCACTATTTGTGATTATTATAGGAGTCTGTGAAAAGCAAAATATTTAATGCAAATTTGTGTCTTCATTTCTATCAGAAAAGACTGGAAAAAGGTCTGCCATCTTACGCCACACCACTACTAAGTAAATTCTTCGTAACTACCAATAGCGCAACTGTCACGCGACTTATTTTTTTTATTACCTCTGGTCACATCACATATTCTTCCTAATAAAATACATGTATACTTAGTCCAAACAAAATTTTAATTAATTAAATTACATCACAGATTTATTGATTCACAAAACTTCAAGCGACATTAAAAGACAACACACATCATTCTATTCGAAGTGTTCTAAGTTCACTTGGAATAGAATTTTACGTAGCACTAAGAGACGCCTCACTCCGGCCCTGGGCTGGCGTGTAATGGAAAGGAAGTAGAAATTGGGGCCTGTAAGATGTGGTCGTATAAGGCGCCCCCCGCCCCCCAAGCAGGGGGGGTCGATTTGTTTGTTTCTAAGGTCTCCACATCTGTGGGCCGCATTTAAATTCGCACCCTCTCCTTTGTCCCTCCCCGGCCTTCTTTGCAAGTTTAAATTGAAGTAGGATTTGTGAAACATTTTGTTTGGACTGTAATTAATTAGGAATGTAGGTAAAAGCGGTGAGTTGGAATTGATGAATAAAGTACGGTGGGAAATTAAGTCCCTAAATCTAGCGAACATTTTAATTGAAGCGTTGAAAGTAAAAGTAGTCTTCTTATTATTAAATTATGAATTTCTGAGGAATTGGGTTCAGTCAAATTCTCCAAATATACATACTACGCAACGTGACTTCAGTAAGTTATTTATAGTATCGAATATCTTTTACCCAATTATATATACTCATGTCATTCATCATAAAACCTATGTCATAGATTCATAGACAGTCATCACATCATATAGGTACGTGATTTAATTAAAAACTAGCTTATAGTTTATGTGTTTGTAAGATGAGCAGTTTTCTCTCATTATATTTTATCTTTACTCATTGAAAGTAGGTATAAGTACTTAAATATACATTTTATGTATAAACTCTAAGGGATGAGTATTTGCCCATTGTACATACCTACATACGAGTACAGTTCTTGAACATATACGCATTGTGGAAACAACTAAGAGCAAGTTGCAAAGTAATAGCAGTCGAGCATAACCGCCGAGCGAGCAAGTTTGTTATTTGTTTTACTTAGAGCTGGATACAACCTGTTTTAACTGGTATAAACCGGATCTAAATTAATTTATTCATTATATATAACTAACTAGAGTATTATAATCAGTCATACATAGTCACAAAATACTTTATTATAAAAATAATTTACCTTAATCAGAACAGTGGTTCCTGTCATCAAAAAGCACGTCTTGGCACTTTTTGTTTCTCGATTTCAAAATTTTCTCCCAATGCCGATACTCGCAAGTAGATAATACGAGTATAGGGTGGTGTATGTATAAATCAGTATCAAAGAAAAAAGAAAGAAAGAATATGAAATTCAAATCATATCGAAATATTGTAGAAATGTAGTGCTACGTTGTAGCGCACTGCTACGGCGTAACATCGTACTACGGCGTAGGGCGTAGCCTGCAAACTAAACTATTGGAATATAAACATTTAACCTTCCTTTATACACTGTCTCCGTGGTCTAGTGGCCTGGGCTCGATTCCCAGGGGGGAAAACAAAGTTGATATTTGTTAATTTATAACTTTGTGAGATTTATCCCAGTTTAGTAAGGATGCGATCATACAGGTTGAATCACTTGATTGTCTGGAAGAAAAAAGATTCCGTGCTTCGGAGAATACGTTAAGTCGTTGTCTTTGATGGTGGTCGTTCCACAAACCATATAATAGGCCTATTAGCTGTGATATTAGGCAGTTTAAAATTCTAACGCCAGGGTTCTTCGGGTCGACAAGAAGGAGTCCATCCTTTATATTTAACAGTTACCAAAATAACCGTTATTTGCCCGTTACCGGTGTTTCCTGCAGCTCTACCGTGTAACTATCTCGCTGGCCGCACTATACTCCCACTTGTACGTATGTTTACAACTTACTACTCCCATTCTACTACAATAGATTCCAAGATAATTCCTTGAATTTACTGTTAGTTCTGAAAACTTGTTGAAACAGTTCTATAATTAGTTTTATTTTTCAGGAAAATCATAGGCAAACTTATTTACCACAAAAAAGATAGTCACGCCTTTGCTAAAAAATAATAAAGTTTACTTAAATAATTTGGTCCAAGAACTTCGATATATTTTAATCTTTTTGATTTCAAATATAAAAATGATAATATTTTAGCAAAACAATTTTTTTTTTCTTAAGAGACCAATACACAAATAAAATTGTAACCACATCGCATGGATAAAGAAAATGTTGCTCACCCTATATCTTCAAACTAAAACTATATTTTAGCAGCAAAGTCGAGTAAGGTGGCGGCCAAAATAGGCGTCCAATAAATAAGATTTCATGCAAATGCGACCCAGTGGGCGATAAATTTCACAGCAATTAGACTTAATCGTCGAGTAGAAAGCGTGCTAGGATCTTCTCAGCCGCGATCAATATCAGGGGTACGCAGCGTTCGGCATTAGTTTTATTTAGAAAAAATTAAACTTATATTGCATTGCCCAGCAGATAGCGTGCTAGGATCTTCTCAGCCGCAATCGAAATCGGGGATGCGCAATATTGCGCAACATTCAGCAGTATATTGCTGGGTTGAGCGATGATGTTCGTAAGAAATGAATGAGGCAGGGATTGGATGACGACGGTTGAAGACCGAGCTTAGTGCTAAAAATCAGTTCTATTTGTATTCTTTTTTGTTATTAACCTGTACAAAATCATTATAAAGGAAATGTTCTAGGATCTTCAGCTACGAATATGGCTAAGTGTTTTTATTATGTTTTTTTCATGCTGATTTTAATTTGTACAGTAGTTCATTTAATAGAAGACGAGCTATGATTTTTACTGCCGCGATCAATATCAGGGGTACGCAACATATGGCTCTTTTTATTTTCTGTAAACAGTATTTGAAAATTGTCCTGCAGAAAATGTTGTATACCCCTGCTAGTAGTTTATACGCCGGGGCCGAGGTTGTAATAAAATCGAGATGGCGACGGTTTTATTGTGCCGGCTCCTGGCTCCGGCCGAGATAAGGCGTGCCAAGCCACTCCAAGAGATATAAGTTTCCTGAATATTAAGATTTTAAGCTCCCAGCAAGTGCACTATTATAATTTCAACTAGCTACCCGCCCAGCATTCTCGCGATGATGTACTTAGATATAGAAAATGTATATAGGCACTTAGGCGCGTGGCAAATAGGAAGCGGTGCGGTGCCGGTGCGTCGTTTGTGTATAGAAACTTCAAATCAAGCTGCGCTGCGCAGACGTAAATTCCATACAAAATCGACGGGCCGGCGACGCACCGGCACCGCACCGCTTCCTAAATGTCATGCCCCTAATATACTACATTATAAATAAACAATCTTACATTATAAAAATATGTACTTAAATACGTACATTATGATAAAAACCGTTTCGTAGCGTAGTTGGTTGAATTTTATTAAATATGGTTCTGTAAATACAAAATATATTTAGACATCCCAAAATTAATAAACTAAGGTATGCGTTAATAAACCGATCTCTAAATTGAAACAAATTTGACAGGATAATTATATTATATTCTAAAAAGACATTTCTAATACGAACTCAAACTCAGTGTCATTTTTCAGATTATTTACGGGCCAAACATTCCATATAAACCAATTTGTCCAATTTTTATTACGTAAATACGTAACTAAAAATAAAACTGCATCTATCTTAAAACACTGTAAAACAAGCTGCAATATTGTCCCACGGCACCTCACTGCCATTGACCCAGAGGTCAGACTGACCCCTTTTTTTACATTCCCACACAAGATGCTGCATCCACAAGGTTCATTCAATCTCCCTTACTACGGGAATCTCTACAGGTCTATTGAGTTTAGATAAAACGTATTTTTTTGTTGTTGTCGATGACCTAGGGTCAAAGTGACCCTAAGTTCCCACAGCATCCCGTTTAACGGTTAAAGGTTTAAGATTAGTTCTCAGATAACCCGTTTTTATGAGTTGTCTAGTTTATTTTTCTTTGTGTATCTTCTTCATTAGCTACGACTATTAAATATTTGATAGAAAAAAATATTTTTTTCTTTAATCGATGAACTATCTACTATCTAGACTAGAATAAGTACAGAACTGATTTCAAATATAATTTCACAATTGCAGAGTTAGCAACTTTTTATCAAGGTAATTTTTTGCCAAGATCAAGAAACGATAGCTATAATAATGAAATAAAGATAGTTTACTGTTCACAATTATCCAAATTAGTACTTTAACACCAGACAAAACATTACAGTCCTTCTCTTGACTGAAAATTAATATAAAGCTGAAATTCTCCTTGACGAATTCCCACGGCCCGAAACAACCCTTCCACATAAAGGTCTAGAAATTACGTATATAACTGTGTGTATGTATGTCGGTATGTGTAATGTGGAGCCCGATAAGACGCGGGGGCGGCGGGAGAACTCCAGGGGAGGCGTGAAGACTGCTGCGAAGACGTGACATGGATCACATAGAGCTGATGATACCACCTCTTCGAGCTTTAAAGCGACTTGATATGGCGGTTTACACCTATACTTTAGGGAGAGACTTTTTGAAGGTTATTAAATCTTACAACTGACTGATTAATTACATCTTATCTTTACTCCAAATTTATTTGGTCTCCATTTTAAGAGACATTACACACGGTGTGTAATAATTGTGTATTGCTGGTAGCGATCGGTTTACAGCCCACACAGCGTAGGCTGTGTGTGTATTGCTGTGTGGGTGATTGACAGCCCATCACTTGCTCGTAAATTGTAGCAAGCACAAGGATACGTTTCATTCCCCTTTTCTAATGTTCTACATTATGCCCTTGACTAAAAGATAAGCAGCATTTAAGTAAAATCTTCGGAAAATATAACCAAAAGTTAAATTTTTTATTGAAACTCGTTTTTCTTTGTTTCAGATCCATAATATGATGAGCAAAATAGCAGCATTTCGAGATGTTTTGTCTTACTATACTTCATTAGAAGGTGTTCGGCCACAATCGTACCACATATTCATTAGAAGGTAATTAAATTTCTTCTTATTCAAATTGATAACATTTTTATAGCCCTTCCATTCACATTTAGGCGTTTTCACAGTGAAGTGAAGCGAAAGTTTTGCGAGCGTTAGCGTCGCCATTAAGCCGCGCTTCTCCTCGCTGTAATTAATGCAACGGGATCGGCGTTTGTAGCGCTACAACAGCACTACAAATGTGAAGACAGTCTGGTTGAGACAGTCAAGTTGTTGGTCGATATCAATTGCTATGTAATTGTTACGTAGAATTTTCCGACACACACTTTGCATATTCAGTTTTCCATCCATGGCGGTAGTATCAGCCCTATACAGATCCTTAGTGCTCCGGTCGGGTAGAGTCCGGGCGACTTTCGTGAGGGTGAAAGCAGTTTGAAAGTCGGGTCGGTATTGATCGAGTGTCTTGCCCCCCGCCCCGCACCCCGCGCAGGACCCCCCGCGCCCGGGTAAGGAGCGCCCAATTCTGAGGACCACTCTTTACTAAGGAGCGTATTATAGGTAGTTAGGTATGGCCCGAGAACAATACATAGCGTTTGTAGAGGTTTAATACTCGTATATTTTTCTCTTCCAATAATGGTTCTGAGGATCATTCTTTGCTCAGGAGCGTACCTATTATAGGTAGTTAGGTAGATATGGGCTGAGAACAAGACATACCTTTGGTAGAGTTCTGTTACTAATATTTTTCTAGCTCATACAAATAATTCCTAACCTACATATTAAAAAAAAAAAAAACTAAAATTGGATGTTGCTTCTTAATGGTGTACCTGTATAGTTAGGCTTATCGTTTATAAATTTATTTATTTATTTAACAATTTACTGTACACAATAAAAGACATAAAACACAAACACATAAAAGAAAAAAAACACAACAGGCACTGCTTATTTCAATCAAGAAATTTCTTATAGCAGACCTAGAGAAGTCTAAATGGGTATTATTAGGTATTATACTAAGTCTTTTCTTTTTATCGTTCCCAACATGGTATAAAATAATATTTATTGGATATCTATTTAAAGATAACACAGAAGATTTATTTAAGTGTTTGCCATGAGTAGGTAGGTATTACTACTCATATCTTGTAGGTAGATGTATTAATGACACACAACCCTATTAAATGTCGCGCCACCTGAGAGCAGCCCTGGCCAAATTAAGGGGATGATGTCAACACCCTTATTCTGATTTAAACATGGAAAATATAAACCATGAATATAAGCGTCATAAGTACCTATCTACATTGAAATGAATATTTAAATTTTATCAAATCTTTATGACATTATACGCGTTGCTTTTTCATAAATTAAAATTTTGACATGTCTGTCAAATAACATTGCATATCATTACCTGATAGGTACTAGATACGATTTATTCAATATTTTTTTGAGGTTTTATGAAAAAAATCACGCCTCTGCACTATAAAAATAATGATTAATGAAATTACGGCACACTCAAATTAGGAGACCTCAAACTTGCGTAAGCATCTGAGATGGTTGTGTTTGAGAAGTGTAAGTAGTCCGTCATGAATGTCATGATACAAGTATTTCCGATATCATTTATTTTGATATCGTGATGGGTAAACTGTGGTGATGATCGAGGCGAGCTCACCCAGAAGCCCTTAAGGCACTGTATTATTGAAGAATCTACTTTTTCTTTCTTCCATGCTGGACTGGGAGCGATAGAAAAACATAGAATGTGCCAGCTGCATCTCCTCCCGGGCATGCTTTAAAAACCAGCTAAGGGATTCGAGGGTTTAAGTGTATTGTAATTTATAGGCGAGATGGGCTGACAACCTGTCACTATAGCAATATACATTATCATCTGTAATAACCCTCAAAACTTGTCAGACGTGGCGGAACGGCTTTTGTTTAGGTCGTTTTTGCTCTTCTTACCTCTCTACTCTAGGGATAAAGCCCCTCTAGGGATAAAGGCGCGATTTGTGTGTGTGTGCTACTTTTACAACCAGAATACTCCCTTTAGGCCAGGAACGCGATACTTTCGTGCGTCTCGCCTTACTCTCTTGACTTGATTAATGCGCGCGCTAATCGCCACTCGAGATGCCGATATAGCTACGGACCGAGTGATGTATAGCCACAGTTGACATCATAAAAATCTTGTTATCTTCGGTCTAGTGGTGTGAGCCCTAGCGTTTCTATACGGAGAAACTGGGTTCGTTTTTTTTATAATCACTTTGGTAGGTTTTTCTAGGTGTCATTGATCGGACGATTTGGACTCAGCGAATCAGATTTCATTAGGCTGTTGACGGTCTACCTGCCACGTTAGGGTTATTAGCACGATTGTGTGTGTGTCATATCACATTTTCCTTGAACGAATACAAATGGACGGCAGTTTAGAAGCACTTATTATAATCCTGTCAGTTCAAGAATCTAATAACAGTTAAGTCGTGACGTGAACGAGTCCCACTAAGTCTCATCTAAATCCATAAATGTTACTTATATAAATTAGTTTTTAAGATATTTTGCTGTGCCCAAACCGGGTTCATGTGGACGCTTTTATATTTATAACACCTTATGTACCCATGAATGCAATAAATGATTGAATCTTGAATCTTGAATCTTGAATCCTTTGAAATTTTTGTATTAAATTAAAACTAACTGACAGGATTATAATAAGTCCGTGTATTTACTGCCATCCCTTTCTATTCACTCAATACATAAAATGACAGGTATACTACTCGCTTTTCATACGTTGTTGGTACATAATTAATTAATAATTTTATTTATTCACTGCTCATGTAGATTAAATATTTAAATTGTGCACGTCTTATCCGCATTACGTTTTATGCTATCACACTTATTAGGTCTGCTGTAAGAAATTTCTTTTTAGAAATAAGCAGTGCCTGTTGTGTCGTAATTCCTATGTAATTGTTCTGTGTATGTTCATGTGTACAATAAACTGTTAAATAAATAAATAAATAAATAATTTCACCCAGTTGTTACAATTTCCTTCAACTTCCCGAACCTCGTATTTGGCGGGTCACAGCAATGGTGGAAACGCGTCTGACGGGCATTATTAATGACAGCCGACAAAGTGGGCATTAAGAAGGGGTCGGGTCGATAAAGGGACACTTTAAGGCTCCCAGTGTTGCCAGGGTTACACAGATACATATTACGTTACAAAATTGTTGAAAAACATTCAATCTAGTTATTATATTTTTGCCAAAGTTGAGAGATTGACAGCGCTAATGGTGCCGCTAGAATCGAGACCGACTGCATTACAATTATTATACCGATTTTGAAACTTTACATACTGTTTTTTGATTATATGGATAGTACTTATTATGAATATGAAAACAACACAAAAAAATTAAAATCGATTTTTACAAATATTTGTTTTGTGCAGGGTGACCTTCATTTAGTAGTGAGGGTCATTCTTCACTAATCTAAATAATGATATGGCAATACTGTACTCAAGCTTAAAACATACGCTATAAATATTCAAACTCGAAGTGGCAAAAACTTGAAATTACAACTTGGAATTAGGAGTCGCGTTACCAACGTAGCAACCCTGCGGCGCTCCTTGCGGGGGCGTCCATCCCAGCTTCGCCGGGAGTTTCTTCTTTCGTTCCTTATCGCCCCACCCTCCAGCCAACCACTCACCGATGAACTTCCAAACTTCATTGCTGCTTCGTAATACCAGGCCGCTAACCACGCGCGCGGGGGGCGGGGGAGCTCCAACTCGAATGGAAGAGTTTATATCTTAGTGGGTGGGGTTCGGGGGGTGATTTCTCTGTGTGAGTGGGCTCCTCAACTTTAAGACTGTTTAGTGGGGTCGCAATCAGGCCGGGTAGTGCTTTTCATTAGGAGAGATGGTTATCGCGCTACGTGCTCTGCTTGATGAGATCGGCTCTCTGTTTGCTTGTCCTCTCTTTGTTCGGAGTTCGTTACTGTGTAAATAGTTGGAGCTACTGTATTGATTTGCTGTTGCTTGGTTTTGAAATGTAAATAGTAGTTTCTATAGTTGGGTTCATTGCGAAGACAAGAACTGTAGACAGATAGATACTGCTTATAAAGCGGGACATATTCATTTTATAAGTAGGAGCGACGCAAGGCGTATGGTACGCTTATTGGAAAAATGCGTAATACTGAATCAAATTAATTTGACCATTAGATAGAACCTACACATTATTCAAAAGTTGCATATGCTTTTAACGATGGAAAAAATATTTAAATGTTTCTATTAAGATACGTAGAGTTACTACCTTTCAAAAACTTCACAAGTATTTACATTATTTATGAAAATGCAGTCGCGCTGCAATCCATCTTGCCGTCAGCCGCTGATTTAGCATTCCGCCTTCGTCCAGCGCACTTCTTTAATTCCTGGAGACGCGCACGTGAGGCGTGGGGTGAAGGTAAATACGGAACCAGACTTTTATAATTCATTCATAGAGCTAATAAGAGAGATGCCGTAATTGGACTCTTAGGCTTGTATTTATAAAGCCATCTCAAGATTGAGAGTAATATTGAGTGCGGATTTGACAGGTCATTTTGTATTGGAATGACGTTTCTGATACGAACTCAAACTCGCTGTCACTCTTGAGAGCTGATTATCAATACGGGCCTTACTAACTAACTTTCACATTGCATTGTGAAAAAAGTACGCTAGAAATGAACTAAATTTGCTGTACCTAGAGAACAAAAACAAGAGACTAGTGTAAAAATAGAACGCTCATTATAATGCAGATTCACAAAGAATATCTTGCAGAGTTTCTTGTAAATGTAAAAAAAGAAATGTCTGTCCTTACATAGAGATGCGAGTGGGGAGAGAAAGACGCGAGAATGTGAAGAAAAATAATTCCGCGACTCGCCTCCACGCGGCCCACTTTAAGTAGGGCTCTGTGACTTATTTCTTTATTTCAAAATAGTGCCTAAAAGTTATTTTCTTACCCATCGCTCGATTTGTGGTTAAAATCAATCTTTTCTTCTTCTTTCGGTTCGATGATTCCTAGTGTCAGTGCTTTTCAACTGAGCCGAAAATGAACTTAGTCAGTTATTGTCCTGAGTAAAGTGGGAACAATTTACAAATTATAATAATTAGCTGTGTTATCGTGAAATTACAAAAACAACGCAAATAGGATACAAATCCACGACCATGATGAATAAGTATCAACAACGTATGAAAAGCGAGTAGTATACCTGTCATTTTATGTATTGAGTGAATAGAAAGGGATGGCAGTAAATACACGGACTTATTATAATCCTGTCAGTTAGTTTTAATTTAATACAAAAATTTCAAAGGATTCAAGATTCAAGATTCAAGATTCAATCATTTATTGCATTCATGGGTACATAAGGTGTTATAAATATAAAAGCGTCCACATGAACCCGGTTTGGGCACAGCAAAATATCTTAAAAACTAATTTATATAAGTAACATTTATGGATTTAGATGAGACTTAGTGGGACTCGTTCACGTCACGACTTAACTGTTATTAGATTCTTGAACTGACAGGATTATAATAAGTGCTTCTAAACTGCCGTCCATTTGTATTCGTTCAAGGAAAATGTGATATGACACACACACAATCGTGCTAATAACCCTAACGTGGCAGGTAGACCGTCAACAGCCTAATGAAATCTGATTCGCTGAGTCCAAATCGTCCGATCAATGACACCTAGAAAAACCTACCAAAGTGATTATAAAAAAAACGAACCCAGTTTCTCCGTATAGAAACGCTAGGGCTCACACCACTAGACCGAAGATAACAAGATTTTTATGATGTCAACTGTGGCTATACATCACTCGGTCCGTAGCTATATCGGCATCTCGAGTGGCGATTAGCGCGCGCATTAATCAAGTCAAGAGAGTAAGGCGAGACGCACGAAAGTATCGCGTTCCTGGCCTAAAGGGAGTATTCTGGTTGTAAAAGTAGCACACACACACAAATCGCGCCTTTATCCCTAGAGGGGCTTTATCCCTAGAGTAGAGAGGTAAGAAGAGCAAAAACGACCTAAACAAAAGCCGTTCCGCCACGTCTGACAAGTTTTGAGGGTTATTACAGATGATAATGTATATTGCTATAGTGACAGGTTGTCAGCCCATCTCGCCTATAAATTACAATACACTTAAACCCTCGAATCCCTTAGCTGGTTTTTAAAGCATGCCCGGGAGGAGATGCAGCTGGCACATTCTATGTTTTTCTATCGCTCCCAGTCCAGCATGGAAGAAAGAAAAAGTAGATTCTTCAATAATACAGTGCCTTAAGGGCTTCTGGGTGAGCTCGCCTCGATCATCACCACAGTTTACCCATCACGATATCAAAATAAATGATATCGGAAATACTTGTATCATGACATTCATGACGGACTACTTACACTTCTCAAACACAACCATCTCAGATGCTTACGCAAGTTTGAGGTCTCCTAATTTGAGTGTGCCGTAATTTCATTAATCATTATTTTTATAGTGCAGAGGCGTGATTTTTTTCATAAAACCTCAAAAAAATATTGAATAAATCGTATCTAGTACCTATCAGGTAATGATATGCAATGTTATTTGACAGACATGTCAAAATTTTAATTTATGAAAAAGCAACGCGTATAATGTCATAAAGATTTGATAAAATTTAAATATTCATTTCAATGTAGATAGGTACTTATGACGCTTATATTCATGGTTTATATTTTCCATGTTTAAATCAGAATAAGGGTGTTGACATCATCCCCTTAATTTGGCCAGGGCTGCTCTCAGGTGGCGCGACATTTAATAGGGTTGTGTGTCATTAATACATCTACCTACAAGATATGAGTAGTAATACCTACCTACTCATGGCAAACACTTAAATAAATCTTCTGTGTTATCTTTAAATAGATATCCAATAAATATTATTTTATACCATGTTGGGAACGATAAAAAGAAAAGACTTAGTATAATACCTAATAATACCCATTTAGACTTCTCTAGGTCTGCTATAAGAAATTTCTTGATTGAAATAAGCAGTGCCTGTTGTGTTTTTTTTCTTTTATGTGTTTGTGTTTTATGTCTTTTATTGTGTACAGTAAATTGTTAAATAAATAAATAAATTTATAAACGATAAGCCTAACTATACAGGTACACCATTAAGAAGCAACATCCAATTTTAGTTTTTTTTTTTTTTAATATGTAGGTTAGGAATTATTTGTATGAGC
>JARACY010004564.1:0-26235 GCA_029255725.1 Scrobipalpa atriplicella | reverse complement strand
TCGCGTCGATCAACCCACAGGGCAGAAAAAGTTACCTTTGATATATGTAGCGGCTTTGTGCTTAGCCTCCTTGAGACGGAACAGCGCCAGTCTGAACTGCCTGGCCGTCGACTCCACACCACTCCGCTTCAAACACTCCAAGTATTCACTCCCTTGCCATTCACTTGTATCTGAATGAAATAAAATAAAACATGTAAAAAAAGTACTGCATTCATAATAAATAATAATTTTAAACAACTTTCCTAAAGCACAATTTTATGAGTTAATCATAAAAAAGTAAATTTCCCATACAAAATTGTATTGTTACTTTTGCAAAAATGTACTAAGTAAAGAATTACCAGTTTCAGCATCTGAATAATCATCGTCACCATCCTTTATAAAGAGCTTCAGTATAAAGTTTGGGAGTCGAGTCAACTTTACTTGTAATTGGTCCCGAAATAAACTCAATTCCTTATTCGATACAGTGCTCTCATCGTCTGATCCTATTTGTTCCTGAAACATTTAATATTTGTTTCAAGTCAATTCTCCCCGTCCAGTTCCTAATTATAATTCTTAGTAGCGCTGTCACTTTCTTAATTTCGACATGAGAACAGGATATTACGTATTTGTATATAAATATAACAATGGGAGAGTCTATATTGAAAAAACGTGAATCCAGATATATTTCTATTTCGAGACAAAGATACAGACTCCCTTTTAATTGAATAAAACAGAGCATAGAGCATGCATGTATCTTATTTTAAGTCAAATAATCAATCTAATGTCAGATTATAAATGTTACAACATGTGTTTATTTGCTATCCTGTTCTTATGTCAAAAAGAAAGTGAGCGCTACTAAGAATTAGTAACTGGACAGCGAGAATAGACACTTGTGACTCATTTGTGCATAACTCATAAATACATTAAGGTGTTTCTAAACGAGCAACATTTTCTGCAATAAGCAAGTGGATGCAATATTCGCAAGTTATTGCCTGGCCATCACAAAAATCTTTTGTTACTGATAGCCGAGCATTCTATGACTGGGCCATGTGTTCAGTAACATTTTCATGATTATTTTTAATTCATTCTTCACTTTTCATTTTCAATCCATCTAGTCTCAATTTACACTATTAAGGGTGTTTGTGTACTTATCGATATTAGATACAGATAAAAAAAGCATGAAATTATATAGCCAAATCAGATATGAATTAGATAAAATTCAGTCAGAGAGTCAAGTTCAGGGCGGAGAGAGTTCTAATATGGATGTAAGTATCTGAGCCTCATATTAAAAATGTGCTAAAAGTAGGTTATAGAATGAAAAATCAATTTATGTTATTTGGCTCTTTCCGCTGGGACATAATTGCAATGCAATATTGCATAGTCTGGTTGGTATTGCTTGCAATGTTTCTGGCTACTGTATAACAGCCATAAATTGCAGAAAAAAATGCCAGTTTATCGCATGTTTACATACAAAAGCTAATATTATAATTAAATTAAAAGAATGCTCACAAATTTGACTGAAACATCAACATCAACCGGAGATGGTGTTGATGCCATGGCCACACGGACCTCCACCCACTGCTGGAATTTTTATTTAGATTATAGTAACCACATGATTTTGACATAGTAAGTGCATATGAAAGTAATTTATTTACACAAACAGAATAAAACAAATAACACACAACTTAGCCTATTTTGCACAAAATGTGCCAGAGTCCTGGGAACTCTGCCTCGATGTGGCGTGCTGAACGAAATGTTTTTTTATGTAAGATTCTTTATAGGTAAAGTGCATATTAAATTGTAATTTTATTTTCCAGAATAAGTGTAAAAAATTAGCTTGCCTTTGCCTTGTGTTATCTTCGCCCGCTTGTATGTACCGGTAGGAAACACGACACGACTGATTACCTATGCTATGCATTTTCATAACAAAACAAAAAACAGCACCGGTGACGGTGGTGGGTCGCGTTTTTTTGACATTTTTGCATTGCAAAATGTCAATTCGGCTGCTAAACGCAAGTTGAAAACGCACAGGTGTAGACAGTTCAGTCAGAAAAGGCGATTATCACACTATACGCGCAACGCGGCGTAGCGCGGAGCGGCGGAGCTGTATCGTTCTTTGTGCACGCGTGCGTGCGTGACCGCACTACAGTGGCAGTCAGTGATCAGTGATTATCTACTCTGAGGCAAGGCAAGCTCTTTTTTTTACTCTTGATATTCTCGAAAATAAATTACTACATGATTAAATAAATAATAATGTTTACTTTATTCTTATTTAAAATTAAAATTTCAGCAGTGGGTGGAGGTCTGTGTGACCATGGCATCATCACCATCACCGGTTGATGTTGATGTTTCAGTCAAAATTGTAAGCATTCTTTCAATTTAAACTCGCTGTCACTCTTGAGAGCTGATTATAAATACGGGCCCTAGAGACACAAAAAATACAAATCTTTTTTTAAAAGTTTTCAAAGGGTTTTGCCGCAAATCGGGTAGCGGACACTCCACCAAAATTAGGAAATAGCCCTTTATGATTTAATTTAATCATATTCCTACACTTATTTAATAGGATTGAAATTTATGTCTCCATGTAGTAAAATTCCCATATTTTATTTTAAAAAATATTGCAGATCGTTTTTACAGATTGCCAACAGGGCAGTGACTCCGCTGCCGGCGCCGGTTGCCAACTTGGATGCCAGCGCCGGCAGCTGCCACGGGAACCGGCCGCCGGCACCCATGGCCGCTGCCGGCATATAAGAGGCCATCGGCCCGCCCGTAGTAGTTGACAAACATAATATAAATACACTACGTTTATTTAGGTATACTATAGTAGTTGATTTTAGATAGTAAGTTACAGAATAATAAAGTAATATTTCATTACTTTGTTTTTTTATTGTCTAAACTCAACTTAAGGTTTATCTTAAGGTTAAAACTTAGGGTTTTTAAAGGGGGTTAACTTTTGTCATTGTTACTAAACAACCTCCACCCCTATGGACGAAGGGGGGGTATTACCCACCCGCCACCCCCACTTCTTACTACCTTCCTGGTCGGGACATCAAACCATTCGACTTTCGCTAACATAACTTTTCCGAACAACCAACCTCCTACCCCAAGGCAGGGGGTCAAAATGAGCTAAATTCAAACTAGAAATGTTTTACCTTAGTTTTACTAAGAATTTTTTTATTAGTATTCTTTGAATCCATGGGGAGGCGATTGGTTTTTGGAAATGTGGTGTTAGCGAAACTTCAATAATTTGAGGTCCTCCACCGGAGGGAAATCATAAGAAGTGGGGGGTCGCGAGGGGGGGTAACACCGCTCGCTCCTTCATCCAGTTCGAAAAGTAGCATAGTGGTGTGCCGACGGCCTCTTATATGCCGGCAGCGGCCATGGGTGCCGGCGCCGGTTCCCGTGGCAGCTGCCGGCGCTGGCATCCAAGTTGGCAACCGGCGCCGGCAGCGGAGTCACTGCCCTGTTGGCAATCTGTAAAAACGATCTGCAATATTTTTTAAAATAAAATATGGGAATTTTACTACATGGAGACATAAATTTCAATCCTATTAAATAAGTGTAGGAATATGATTAAATTAAATCATAAAGGGCTATTTCCTAATTTTGGTGGAGTGTCCGCTACCCGATTTGCGGCAAAACCCTTTGAAAACTTTTAAAAAAAGATTTGTATTTTTTGTGTCTCTAGGGCCCGTATTTATAATCAGCTCTCAAGAGTGACAGCGAGTTTAAATTGAAAGAATGCTTACAATTTTGACTGAAACATCAACATCAACCGGTGATGGTGATGATGCCATGGTCACACAGACCTCCACCCACTGCTGAAATTTAATTTTAAATAAGAATAAAGTAAACATTATTATTTATTTAATCATGTAGTAATTTATTTTCGAGAATATCAAGAGTAAAAAAAAGAGCTTGCCTTGCCTCAGAGTAGATAATCACTGATCACTGACTGCCACTGTAGTGCGGTCACGCACGCACGCGTGCACAAAGAACGATACAGCTCCGCCGCTCCGCGCTACGCCGCGTTGCGCGTATAGTGTGATAATCGCCTTTTCTGACTGAACTGTCTACACCTGTGCGTTTTCAACTTGCGTTTAGCAGCCGAATTGACATTTTGCAATGCAAAAATGTCAAAAAAAACGCGACCCACCACCGTCACCGGTGCTGTTTTTTGTTTTGTTATGAAAATGCATAGCATAGGTAATCAGTCGTGTCGTGTTTCCTACCGGTACATACAAGCGGGCGAAGATAACACAAGGCAAAGGCAAGCTAATTTTTTACACTTATTCTGGAAAATAAAATTACAATTTAATATGCACTTTACCTATAAAGAATCTTACATAAAAAAACATTTCGTTCAGCACGCCACATCGAGGCAGAGTTCCCAGGACTCTGGCACATTTTGTGCAAAAATAGGCTAAGTTGTGTGTTATTTGTTTTATTCTGTTTGTGTAAATAAATTACTTTCATATGCACTTACTATGTCAAAATCATGTGGTTACTATAATCTAAATAAAAATTCCAGCAGTGGGTGGAGGTCCGTGTGGCCATGGCATCAACACCATCTCCGGTTGATGTTGATGTTTCAGTCAAATTTGTGAGCATTCTTTTAATTTAATTATAATATTAGCTTTTGTATGTAAACATGCGATAAACTGGCATTTTTTTCTGCAATTTATGGCTGTTATACAGTAGCCAGAAACATTGCAAGCAATACCAACCAGACTATGCAATATTGCATTGCAATTATGTCCCAGCGGAAAGAGCCAAATAACATAAATTGATTTTTCATTCTATAACCTACTTTTAGCACATTTTTAATATGAGGCTCAGATACTTACATCCATATTAGAACTCTCTCCGCCCTGAACTTGACTCTCTGACTGAATTTTATCTAATTCATATCTGATTTGGCTATATAATTTCATGCTTTTTTTATCTGTATCTAATATCGATAAGTACACAAACACCCTTAATAGTGTAAATTGAGACTAGATGGATTGAAAATGAAAAGTGAAGAATGAATTAAAAATAATCATGAAAATGTTACTGAACACATGGCCCAGTCATAGAATGCTCGGCTATCAGTAACAAAAGATTTTTGTGATGGCCAGGCAATAACTTGCGAATATTGCATCCACTTGCTTATTGCAGAAAATGTTGCTCGTTTAGAAACACCTTAATGTATTTATGAGTTATGCACAAATGAGTCACAAGTGTCTATTCTCGCTGTCCAGTTACTAATTCTTAGTAGCGCTCACTTTCTTTTTGACATAAGAACAGGATAGCAAATAAACACATGTTGTAACATTTATAATCTGACATTAGATTGATTATTTGACTTAAAATAAGATACATGCATGCTCTATGCTCTGTTTTATTCAATTAAAAGGGAGTCTGTATCTTTGTCTCGAAATAGAAATATATCTGGATTCACGTTTTTTCAATATAGACTCTCCCATTGTTATATTTATATACAAATACGTAATATCCTGTTCTCATGTCGAAATTAAGAAAGTGACAGCGCTACTAAGAATTATAATTAGGAACTGGACGGGGAGAATTGACTTGAAACAAATATTAAATGTTTCAGGAACAAATAGGATCAGACGATGAGAGCACTGTATCGAATAAGGAATTGAGTTTATTTCGGGACCAATTACAAGTAAAGTTGACTCGACTCCCAAACTTTATACTGAAGCTCTTTATAAAGGATGGTGACGATGATTATTCAGATGCTGAAACTGGTAATTCTTTACTTAGTACATTTTTGCAAAAGTAACAATACAATTTTGTATGGGAAATTTACTTTTTTATGATTAACTCATAAAATTGTGCTTTAGGAAAGTTGTTTAAAATTATTATTTATTATGAATGCAGTACTTTTTTTACATGTTTTATTTTATTTCATTCAGATACAAGTGAATGGCAAGGGAGTGAATACTTGGAGTGTTTGAAGCGGAGTGGTGTGGAGTCGACGGCCAGGCAGTTCAGACTGGCGCTGTTCCGTCTCAAGGAGGCTAAGCACAAAGCCGCTACATATATCAAAGGTAACTTTTTCTGCCCTGTGGGTTGATCGACGCGATGAACCCTGAGGAAGTCTTAAAATCGTCTTATGGCACAGCTAAAGGCCTCACTTGGTTTCTGTAACAACCACCATCAAAGATAGCGACCGGGACCGATGACTTAACGTGCCCTCCAAAGTACGGAATCCTTTTTGTTTTCGGACAGTTAGGTGATACAGCCGGCAATGTCCCAACCAAATGGGGAAAAATCTCACAAACTGATAAATTAATAAATATCATCTCTGCATTCCTCCACTGGAAATCGAACTCCGGATCAAGAGCCCATGGAGGCAGTTATCTAACCTACTTGACTTTGTATAAAAAACAAAATCCTCAAAAGACAGAGGGGCTTGCGCCTATACTAGTCTCAATAGTTCTGCAGTTTCACCCGTGTTGTGGCTTAATAAAATGAAAATATATTTATTCTCCCGAGGTAAAAAGTAGTCTATGACTGTCTCCAAGTTACCACCTATCACCATGCCAAATTACATCAAAATCCGTTCAGACAGTTCAGACGTAAATGAGCAACAAACTAACAGACAAGAGTTACTTTCGTTTTCGTGCAAAAAAAGCACAAAAGCATGTTAAAATAGAGAGAGATATTGATTCTAGGTGCCATCTAAATTTAAGTTGTCTGTCTCTTTCAGATTAAAAAGTTTGAAAAAGGACATGAGAGTGATGGTTGGATTTCGATTATACTCTATGAATTTCATATGATTTTACCAAGATTTGACGCGTTATCTGTCAAATATAACCGCCATGTATTTAGATTGCTGATAAAATACAGAGGAAATGTGCAAAATAATTCAGAAAAAGTTTTAAACCATAGAGTATAAGTCACCTGTCCTTTTTCTATCTTATTATTTTAAAAGAGAGACGTGTATTTTAATTTTAGTTTTAGCGATGGCACCTAGAATTGACCCCATTGTGTTGTTACAGGCCAGGAGTTGGGTCTTCACTCGGAGGTTGAACTCAAATTTGAACCCGAAGAATCTGAATCTGAAGAATTTGAACCCAAGAAATTTAAATTCGGAGAGTTGACGAATGATCTTCAAGACCGGACTGATGATAACATTGTAGAACACAGCTCTGCTGACACACCGAATACTAACAAGGAGGCGGGCACAGGTGCGAGCAGCTCTATTACAAAAACAAATAAGAAATCAAAAACACGGCTTAATGACAACGAATGTAAAACTGATAAAAGTACTGATGATATTGTTGTAGTAACGAATAAAATTCTTTTAGGTGGTAAAAAGCAAAAAATATTAGATCAAGAAAAGAATTACGTCGCAAGCAAACATTCGGCTAAAAACTACTCGTGTGTTTCATGCGAGTATACAACGAATAAAGAAAATGATATCAAAGCACACAATGAAGCGCATTCCGCTGCAAATAAATATATATGTGACTTATGTTCTTATATTACCACCAAAAAACAAAAAATTATATGTCATCTTAAAAATCATAATGAAAAAAAGCGTTATCATTGTGATAAATGCGATAATAGCTATAAATGTCGTGCTAGTTTAAAACTACATGTGAGGTCACACACGGGCCACAAGCCCTACGCTTGTAAAATTTGCAACAAAAAATTTGCACAGTCAACTGGTTTGAATAACCATATTAAAACACATACAGGTGAAAAACCGTATGCTTGTTCGATATGCGATAAAAAGTTTACAGCACCAAGTACCTTAAATAATCATATCAGAACACATACAGGTGAAAAACCGTATGCTTGTTCGATATGCGATAAAAAGTTTACAGCACAAGGTACCTTAAATAATCATATCAGAACACATACAGGTGAAAAACCCTATACTTGTAAGATATGCGATAAAAAGTTTACAGATCAGCGCAATTTAAACCAGCATATCAGAATTCATACAGGTGAAAAA
Source organism: Scrobipalpa atriplicella (assembly GCA_029255725.1). Classification (NCBI taxonomy): domain Eukaryota; kingdom Metazoa; phylum Arthropoda; class Insecta; order Lepidoptera; family Gelechiidae; genus Scrobipalpa; species Scrobipalpa atriplicella. The sequence continues at coordinate 18,284 of JARACY010004564.1, read as the reverse complement.
CCCTATACTTGTAGGATATGTGATAAAAAGTTTACCCACAAATGTTATTTAGATTCCCATATAAGAACACATACAGGTGAAAAACCCTATGTTTGTAAGATATGCGATAAAAAATTTACACAGTCAAATGCATTAAAAACTCATATTTTAAGACATACAGGTGAAAAACCCTATGCTTGTAAGATGTGCGATAAAAAGTTTACAGAACAAAGTAAATTAAATATACATATCAGAATGCATACAGGTGAAAGACCCTATGTTTGTAAGATATGCGATAAAAAATTTAAACAGAATATTACATTAAAAAATCATATCAGAACACATACAGGTGAAAAGCCTTTTGTTTGTAAGATTTGTGGTAAAAAGTTTAGACAAGGAAGTATTTTAATTGATCATATGAGAACACATACAGGTGAAAAACCCTATTCTTGTAAGATATGTGACAAAAAATTTGCTCGGTCATCTAATTTTTATCATCATAATAGAAGACATGCGGACAAAGATAAGCAAAAGATTTGTGATACAGAAAAGAATTACAACGTAAATGAAAATTCGGGTAACAACTACTCGTGTGTTTCATGCGAGTATACAACAAATAGAGTTAAAGATATCAAAGCACACGTCAAAGCGCACTCCGCTGCCCCGCCGTGCCAGTTGTACCATTTGAAAGTACCATTGGATGGTACTACTGGTACCTTTTTTGCATAATTTGTCCCAATTGTACCATGATAAATTGTTATAGGATGGCACCCGGATTTACTCGCCTTTCGAAATAATTAAAATTTAAATACCGTGTTTTGGGGTTAAATGGGATTCCTATTCCTAGCTACACCGTTTATCTTTCCCATGATGTCGCTCTTGTTTTTGTAATGTACCTATCATTTGTCCCTACACACCAGTAGTCTAGAATCGATAGTTTCCGAGATATGGTCGTTTTAAGTTTGAAAGCTGTCATCAAAAATGTAGATCTCGTCAAGACCAATCATTTGTCTCTACACACCAGTACTCTAGGATCGATACTTTCCGAGATATGATCGTTTTAAGTAAAAAATGTAGATCTCGTCAAGACATATCATTTGTTTAAGGCCGCCTTCTGTACACTTATGTCATGTTATGTATGTTTAATTTGTGTTTTCCTGTGTACAATAAAGTATTATTTGATTTGATTTGATTTGATTCATTTGTCTCTACACACCAGTACTTTAGGATCGATACTTTCCGAGATACGGTCGTTTTAAGTTTGACAGCTGTCATCCGAAATGAAGATCTCGTCAAGACCTATTATTTATTTTATCACATGAGTAGTCGCTACACCGTTATTAATTAACTATTATAGGTACATTACACAACAAAGTTCTTTATATAAGCATATCCGAACACATACCGCCGAAAAGCTTTGATTGAAGTTACATCTGACCTAGCTCACTTCGCATTTAAGGTATGACTATAGTCGTACATGGATCTTTTGGCGCTTGGGTGACATTGACAGGAGGCTGGGCTTCGTTTAGCTTTTTCGAGAAGTAAGCTACAGGTTTTTCACATCCATCAGTTTGCATCTGTTTCAAAACAGCTCCGACACCTATAGAGGGTGTCGGAGCCCAAAAAGAGCTCCTGTCAATGTCACCCAAGCGCCAAAAGATCCTTGTACGACTATAATCTCGGCAGGTTGTCACTCGCGTCACGTCACGTCATAGCGCTCGCAAGTCGCAAGTGGAATTTTTGTTAGAAGCGCGCTTTTTTTTCGAATCTTCCTTTAAGTCAATACAGTAGTATGTATATGTGTAGGTAGATTAGTTACTTAGATGTTAATTAACCATGTTTTAGGCATTAAAATAAAAGTAAAATACATTTATAATTTACCTCTGAAATCTGAAATGTACATTTACCTACCTACTAATTAATGTGTTTTTCTATACTCTTTATAAATTAAAAAGTGAAGTTCAAAATAAATGTTTCTTTTTTTAAATACAATTATATGTTATCAATTAATAAATAAATGTAAGTATTATAAATAAATCAAGACAGTAGGTAATAATTATTTAGTCTCGTTATTTCGATATATTTTTTATATTTCTATGAACACAGCAAAGCTTAGAGCAACACGGCCTTCCGCGGAAGGCCGTGTTGCTCTAAGCAGCAAAATGTCAATCGAGTGGATCAGCCGGAACGGGTTGCCATATGCACAAGGCATACCGCCACACGGTCTTAAGGGCCAAAACACACCAGCGTCACGTTCCGCGGCGGAAGGTTCCGTCAACACGCTGACAATGCTTTTTGCATTGCCTATCCCATGCTTATCCCCTACGTCGTGGAATTTGAGGCTGTAATGGATGTGGTAACGAATGCGATCGAATCTCGTAACGCTACGCATCCTTCGCAACATTTGCATATTGTTTTACAAGACCGTTAGGTACTGGTGTGATGATGAACAACAAATAATAATAAAAAATACTGAAAACTTTTATCACTTTTATCAGGATTGGTTCTGTCTGTATAACAAAGCATAATTTTGAAACTCCACTCTTGGATGGATGCACTCCAAATGTTTACCTTTTTCTGAGGACTCTGTAATTCCCAGTAACTCCAGAAAATTAATATTTTCCAAAAAGTTCATCATGTCATAAGTCACAACCACAGAGCAGATACAGTCACAACACAAATGTGACAACATCAAAGAAGAAGCCATTTTGATGTCATTTAGCGCGTAACAAGACGCCGCGGAAGGTTCGGTTGGTGTGTTGTATACGACGGAAGGTTCGGCGACCGAAGATTCCGACGCGGAACGCGACACTGGTGTGTTTTAGCCCTAAGAAGAAGAATACCTGCTGTAATTAGCACCACCATATACTATTGGTATCGCGTTGTACTCAAGGGCACCATTTTAATTTTTCCGTCACATAGTCTTCACAGAGCGAATTTTAGAATGCCAAGTAGAATTTATAGTCATTTCTGACCATTTCATCACAAGCGTCTTGCTTGTTTGCTTCTTTGTTCATAATTATATAATATGTAGGTACTCCTCATTTCAAATTGCTACATTTGCCATAAACATCTACAGTTAGATTATATTTTGATTGTAACATTTTTTTTAGTTGAGGTACAAACTTTTCTCGCTTGCCTGGAGTTTGGACACAATTTGACAAAAACCACGCAGCTGTTTTTTTCTTTCTTCGCAAAATACTCTTAAGCTCGTCTGATGCTGGGAGCATGTCTTCGCGTTTCATCCAGTGCATGACTGGGTTCGGTCCAAGCACATTTCCTTGCATATCTCTCACGGATAAGTATTCCAATCGTGCATCAGAATCAGTTTTGAACGTCCACGTCCAGTTGAAAAATCCGTCGAAATAATCTTTGCACTGTGGGTAATACGCTGAAGACTCAAAACATACGAAAACGAATTTCTGATGGATTGACCGTTTTTGTGAGAGATCACGTTTCGAATAAGTATTTGCTTAGGTGTTCGCCATCAAATAATATAACATCAAAATTTGTGTAATCCTTTAAATAGTTTCTGTCAGCAGTCACATAACAGTTTTGTTGAAAGAAATAAATTATTAATAAATTTATTGAAAGAAATTGTACATACAAAAACTGCCTTGTTGTCCAACACCCATGTTTACGTATGGAAATTTATCTGGTTCCATCCATAAAAGAATATATTTAAGAGCGGGTTTTTCACCATCAACATTTTTTACTGATCGATGGACTATCAAACCACCGGGTAAAGATGCTGACATCGATATATAAATGAAACAGGCAAATGCAAAAACGATCAGCATATAGTATTTGTATTTATGCACATAAATACAAATACTATATGCTGATAGTTTTTCTTGCTCGGGGCCATGGATTTCATAACGAGGGAGTAAGGAAAAATATCACTGGTGTGGTGTTTCTAAAATATGAAAATGAGAGACAACAAATCAAAAAAGTCATTAAGATTTTAGTAGGGGCCTAGGTTAGACCGTACTAGGACGTAGCTGCAGCGGCGAGATGCGGCGCGACGCGGCACCCCAAAATAGCATTTTACTCCATTTAAGAGAACACATTATTAGTTTCCAGGTGTACTTGAAGCATTATTACAGTTCAATCGTGATGTATAAGCTGCATTATTGCGATTAATAACACCTATCTATACCTGTCTAAGGGACTTATAGGAGTGTAGTGTTACTTCCATGCTGGACTGGGAGTGATAGAAAAACATAGAATGTGCCAGCTGCATCTCCTCCCGGGAATGCTGTAAAGATCGGCTAAGGGATTCGAGGGTTTCAGTTTTGTAATTTAGGCGATGGGCTGACAACCTGTCACTATGGGCAATATACAGATCCATCTGGAATAATCTTCAAAATTTGTCAGACGTGGCGGAACGACCTTTGTTTAGTTTAGGACGTTTACGCTCTTCCTACCCCAATAGGGATAAAGGCGTGATTATATATATGTATGTAGAGTTAACTTTTATACGATTGTTGGTGTTATAATACTCTAACAACTATCCTTAAGTCAGCCGTCTGACTAAGAGCATTATAGGAGGGTAGATACCTATACGGCAACAGCTGTTCAACGGCCTACTTGTACGATGTTATAGAGCTAGCATTTTAATAGAACCCTGTAGTAGGACTTGTTTTTGATCATTAAAATAACCTTTTTTTACTATCTGTACAGAAGTGTTTAAATGGTTCGCATGTGCACTGTAGGCTGTTAAAAGGACTATATGTGTTGTCCATTAGAAGAAAGAAGAAAGAAGAAAGAAAGCGGCATCTAACGGCATCCCACCTGCAATTTTAACGGCATCCCACCTGCAATTTTAACGGCATCCCACCTGCAATTTTAACGGCATCCCACCTGCAATTTTAACGGTATCCCACCTCAATTAGATTTTTGTTATGAACGGGATTATTACCACGATTATGTTTATTGTTACCTCGGTATTTCGGAGTTGTTTCAAACTCCATGGTCACGAGTAGACTGGCGATGCGAATGTTGACGTCTTCTAAGGGAAACCATATCGGTCTACCCTCTTTCGGACGCGACGACTGCGTTCACTTTGACTTCTACCATTGTCACTCACTAGTTTCTCACGACACACTACACTCACGGTATCTACTCGCGATTTCGACCTCGAATCATTTTTGCGGTTGTAAACGTTTAACACTGGATTCCACGCACCGGACAGTTTAAAACCATCTTCACGATTAAAGTTATTGTATTTCGTGATCTCGATTGCTTCTCGCACTAAACGCGGTATATAGTGGTATCCCACCTGTAATTTAAACGGCATCCCAACTGTAATTTTAACGGCATGCTACCTGTATTACTAACGGCATCCCACCTGCAATTTTCGAAAACATCTCGGCTGTAATTTTAACGGCATCCCACCTGCAATTTTAACGGCATCCCACCTGCAATTTTAACGGCATCCCAACTGTAATTTTAACGGCATGCTACCTGTATTACTAATGGCATCCCACCTGCAATTTTCGAAAACATCTCGGCTGTAATTTTAACGACATCCTACGTGCAATTTTAACGGCATCCCAACTGTAATTTTAACGGCATGCTACCTGTATTACTAATGGCATCCCACCTGCAATTTTCGAAAACATCTCGGCTGTAATTTTAACGGCATCCCTCCTGTAGTTTTAAGGGCATCCCACCTGTAATATTAACGGCATTCCATCTGTAAAATTAACGGCATCCCACATGTAGTTTTAACAGCATTTTACCTATGATTTTTTACTAAAGATTATTTGTGTGAAAATGTATGATATATACCACACTGCAGCGGTGCAACACTGCGCGGCAGCTGGAACATTCTATGTTCTAATGTACCAGCTGCATCTCCTCTTGGGTGTGCTGAAAAAATCAGCTAAGGGATTCGAGGGTTTCAGTATATTGTAATTAAACAATATACAGATCTATTTTAAATTAAACAACCCTCAAAACTTATCAGACGTGGCGGAACGACCTTTGTTTAGTTTAGGTCGTTCTTGCTCTGTCTACCCCATCCTATACTATTATTAAAGTGAAAGTAGGGATGTTTGTGACGCTTTCATACAAAAACTACTTGTTGCAGATTCTTTTCTGCATCTCTTTGCTGCTGCTGGCTGGAATTGAGACGAGACTTGACTCCATTTGACGAGACCCAACGTGACGAGACCTCCCGCAGCGAGACCCAACGTGACCTGACTCAACGTGACGGGACTCAACGCGATGGGACTCAACGTGACGGGAATCGACGTAACAAGACTCGACGTGACCGGACCTACTGGACTAGCTGGACTGCCTGAGACTGACAGGACCAACTGGAGTGACTGAACAGACTTAGACTGACAGGACCAGCTGGACTGACCGGACCACCTGGTCCACCTGGACTGACTGACCGACGGACCGACGCCCAGTGGCAAAGCGCTGCAGACTAGAGTCAGCGCCTGACCTTGAGTATTGGTTTCCAATACTGGGGGTGAGGATGTTGCAGATTCTTTTCTGCATCTCTTTGCTGCTGCTGGCTGCTAAGGCCTCTATGACATGACGATGACTTTGACTAGACATTACTGATTGTGGACAACTGACGAGAGGACGCTTTTCTCTAAATAAAATTATATTTTATGATTATACAATCAGTTTTCACTCAACAAAGTGTCTTTGTGACTGTTCGTGAAATGTTCAAGCAAGTAAGCAAGTTAGCACGGCCGAATCCACTCGATCGGTCTAATTAGACAGACTAACTTGCTAAGTCCTATTACACTATGCTAAGTCTTAGTAAGTCTGTCTTGATATCGCATGGTCTAATAGGGGTTTTATGTGCGCGGGTTATATCTACGAAACGGTTGGGTGGATTTGACAATTGGAAAGATTAAAAACCAAAAATTATGTTGTCTAGATGGCGTCCATTGCGACTTTGGCACTCTTTAAGTCGTGACCGTAAATTACCAACTACAAGTTTACATAAAATGTTAGTGAGCGTATTTCGCTTACAATATTGGTTTTCAACTGGGTTAGAGTGGTTGGCTCATTTTTGTAAACCTTACTTTTGAGGTAAAAAATAATCGAGTGGACTCAAGTCCGGACTCCTAGACGGCCATTTAATGTTACCCCTTATTGAAATCAGTTTTCCTGGGAATAGCTCATTCAATGCTCCAATTGACCTGTCAGTCGTGTGACATCTGGCACCGTTCTGCTGGAAAAATGTCGCCGAATTGTAACCGCTAAATTCCTAATCATGTCACAGTATCGGTCGGTGTTTACAGTGAGTTCATGACCTCTGCCATCATCAAAGAAATAGGGGCCGATTATGCCCTTAGCCAACATTGCTGCCCACACTACCACCTTAGGGCTGTGAAGTGGACGCATATGCTTATGACGTGGGTTAACTTGAGACCAATAGCGACAATTGGCTACTTTCCAACTAGTCAAATCAGCAACTTTTTATGAAATGTCAAAAACGCTTTTTTGTATGAAAATAGTAAATTATGACGTCACATTTTAGTAAATATTGACTAATCAAATCAATAACTTATATACTTTTAATTCGATTATTAAAATCTAAATGTGCATTTTTTTTTTAATGATGAATGAAATCCTCAATATTTTTAGCCATTAGTTTTAAGTATAAACGTTTTGAATTTTATAAGCTACCCAGTCAAGTATCCAATTCTGTTTGTTCACATGACCGTTTAAGTGAAAATTTGCCTCGTCACTAAGCAAAATGTTGTGAAAGGTGGCAAAGCGCGCCAGCATTTCTTGAACATAATTTAACCGTTGTTCATAATCGGAAGGTTTCAATGCGCAAATATTATATCGAATTCCCCGTATAATTATGAAGAACATCATAATCAACTCTGTTTTTCAATACTTTTTGTGTACATTGAGATATATGCAAAACTATATGAAATCGGCTTGAAACAGCCCCATGCTAGAAAAGGACAGAGCGCGCATTCTGTAATTGGTTTGAAAGGGACAGTTGCCGCGAGCACATAGACCCCTAAGTACTAATACCGAAATAACTCTGCCTTCGTGGTCTTATACAACGTGTAACAGAAAGGGTATATGCATCGAGACATGTGTGAATCCTCCCATGAAACTGAACAACTTTCCCTAAGGAACATAGGTCGAAAAACGAAAAAAGAATTTTGGTCTTCCATACAAAATGCATCAGCTGATAGCGCAGTTCGTATGGGAAGTAATTTTTTTTTTCGTATTATCACCTATGTTCCTTAGGGAAAGTTGTTCAGTTTCATGGGTAGATTTACACATTTCACGATTCATATACCCTTTATGTTACACGTTGTATATGTCGCAGTGATCTGGTTAAATGTGCTATTTGATTGAATGACTAGCTCGTTCATTGAATCGCTACATTCAATTGAATTACTAGGCCAAACGTTGATTGAACAAGCGTCACTCAACTAGTTAGCTGATTGCAACATATCCCTTTGAACAGGGCGGACGTAAAATCAGTCAGGTCATTCTAACCTAACCTAACCTAACCAAAATCACTCGCGTTTATTAAAATTTCGTGTTTTTTGCGTATTTTGGTACGGTCGCCGGCTGCTACCGCAGCACGCTTGCTTCGCTCACTCGGCTCTCTTCGTGTTGTTGTCACTAGCAACCTAACAACAACCTAATGGCCTGGAAACCTTTCCGGATGATGAGGTTTTCTTTGAGCCCCCGCCTTCGGGGGGCTGCGCCCCCCCGTCCCCCCGCTTCGAGCCGCGCCTTAAAAGTCGGCTATATCCCATTCAACGACTTCGCTAAATGACGTTACATTCTACGACTTGACGAGTTGTCCTTTACTCATTTAATTAAATGCCGTAATTCAATTAACGAGCTAGTCATTCAATCAGATCGCGTATTCAACTAGATCACTGCGACATATACGTATATATTAACTCGTGGTATTAGAGGCTCCCGGAGCCAGGAGCGAGTGACAGCTCGCGCGGGGGCTGACTACCCGCCTTCCAGCCGATTTTCCAGCTGAAATGATTGTTCCAGCTGTATGGATAGTTCCAGCTAGCTGAAATGATGGTTCCAGCGAAAATTATGGTTCCAGCTGTAATGATGGTACCAGCTGAAATTATGGGACGGTTCCAGCTGTAAGTATGCTGTGAAGACACCTATTTATAACACCTGTACTAATTACCTGGTGACGGCTCGTGGTCGTAGAGGCTCCCGAAGCCAGGAGCGAGTAACTGCTCGCGCGGGGGCTGACCACCCGCCTTCCACTGACTTTATCCTTGTACGAAGGGATAATTCCAACTGTAAAATATGATGATTCCAGCTGGATTTTCCAGCTGAAATGTTGGTTTCTGAAGGGACGGTTCCAGTTAAAATGATGTTTCCAGCTGAAATTATGGTTCCAGCTGAAAGGACGGTTCTAGCTGTGAGTAAGGTAAGGTACCCAATAATGGACACATTAGGGAAATGGTATTTTTCAAATGCATTAAAGTACAAAAAATAAAAAAATTACCGCGAATAAATTTGTTTCATTAGTCAGGGGAATATCTAAACATGTTTTTCTGTGTATCCGCCTTAAAAAAAACGTATGGCTTGACAACATAATAAAGAAATAAAAAAAAAGTGTCAAAATCCCCAGTGTTGGACACGGTACCTCTATCAATGGACAGCTAGTTATGGACGAGACCCTTAAATGGACAACCCATTATAGACATAGGTAGCCATAAATAGACGACTAGTTATGGACAGGAAAATTAAAACAAAATTAAAATGGATTAAATATATAACTGTCATACAAAGAAATTTAATATTATGTGCAAAAGTTATTACCTACCAAGTAATACGTGCAAAACTTTTTTGTCCATTATTGGTTATTTAGTACAAATCCAATAATGAACATTTGATGTCCATTACTGGACCGCATGGTCTAAAAATATCCTAACAAGTTTATAAATAATCACAAAAGAATTGCGCTCAAAAACGAGTATTCCATGCCAATAATTGAAAAAAAAATAAGAATCGACACTTGTCCAAGACTGGTGATTGCCAGATTTTCATATCCAGTAATGAACAAAATGAAAAAAAACACGTATCTTTTGCTAAGTTTATAATTTTATAACCTATCCTTAATCTTTATATATCTATGCAGCTAAAAAATAAAAGCGATGTTCGGTAAACCACAACAGAAAGTAACACTTTGCGAAAACTTTCACTCACCGTCTTAAGGATTTCCTTAGCAAATCCGGATTTTTTAACAACACTCGTTTTCGGGTGGTTTTACTTCAACGCCATTTTGAAACAAAATGGCCGAATATCATGAAACGTAAAATTTTGGCAGATCTATAGCTGTAGTGTATGAATCAGTGTTGCTTGCTTTAAAAGGGTCATTTGTGTGCTTAATTTACAAGATTCTTTTTGTTTTTGTCCATTACTGGGGCCTTGTCCATTACTAGTGCCTCTACCTTATGCTGTGAAGTCACATATTTATAACACCTGTACTAGTTACCTGGTGACAGCTCGTGGTCGTAGAGGCTCCCGAAGCCAGGAGCGAGTAACTGCTCGCGCGGGGGCTGACCACCCGCCTTCCACTGACTTTATCCTTGTACGAAGGGATGGTTCCAGCTGTGAAACGAAACGTTAAAACAATTAATACATACAAAACATCACGCCTAGCTGTTGCGTAGTTTTTTTTTTAAGAAAAAGTAACCTATTACCAATTGGCTACTTTCCAACTAGTCAAATCAGCAACTTTTTATGAAATGTCAAAAACGCTTTTTTGTATGAAAATAGTAAATTATGACGTCACATTTTAGTAAATATTGACTAATCAAATCAATAACTTATATACTTTTAATTCGATTATTAAAATCTTAATGTGCATTTTTTTTTAATGATGAATGAAATCCACAATGTTTTTAGCCATTAGTTTTAAGTATAAACGTTTTGAATTTTTTAAGCTACCCAGTCAAGTACCCAATTCTATAGGATCTAGACAATATGTGTGCCAAGTTTCATGATGATCGGTTGAGTAGTGTTGAGTGAAAACTGATTGTAAAATCATAAAATATAATTTTATTCAGAGAAATGCGTCCTCTCGTCAGTTGTCCACAATCAGTAATGTCTAGTCAAAGTCATCGTCATGTCATAGAGGCCTTACCAGCCAGCAGCAGCAAAGAGATGCAGAAAAGAATCTGCAACATCCTCACCCCCAGTATTGGAAACCAATACTCAAGGTCCGGCGCTGAGTCTAGTCTGCAGCGCTTTGCCACTGGGCGTCGGTCCGTCGGTCAGTCAGTCCAGGTGGACCAGGTGGTCCGGTCAGTCCAGCTGGTCCTGTCAGTCTAAGTCTGTTCAGTCACTCCAGTTAGTCCGGTCACGTCGAGTCTTGTTACGTCAAGTCCCGTCACGTCGAGTCCCGTCGCGTTGAGTCCCGTCACGTTAAGTCAAGTCACGTGGAGTCAAGTCCTGTGTCGAGCGTCTCGTCAAGGTTGGTCGTCTATGAGGTCAAGTCTGTCAAAATACAATATAAACAATAAAAATCAATACAAAAACATATAAAACAAATTCAAAAGGAAATCCGTAGCGCCCACTTTAAGTCGCAGAGCTTCTTTAAATTCGTAGCGCCCGCCTGTGTCGTCATAGCGCCGCCCGCTTGAATCGTCATAGCGCTCCCCTGGCAAGCCGTCGATGCCAGCGCTTCGGTCGGTGCAGACGGCTTGGCTGTCGGTGCCGGCGCTGCAGTTTTTTCCAGCGTGGCTGTAGATGTCGGTACGTCGGGCGAGGCGTACGGCGTTGATGCGGTGGTCGATGCCAACGCGGCAGACGGGGCCACCAGCGCGGTGGCTGGTGCCGGCGCTGCGATCAGACGGCAGCGCGGCGATTGGTGCTGGCATGGCAGTCGGGGCAGCCGGCGCGGCAGGGGGTGCCGTCGCAGCTGTCGGTGCAGGCGGCACCGGCGGTAATTTCCGGCGGCGCGGCGATCTGAGCACGCGGCACGGCTGACATTTCCGCAACGCGGCTGTCATTGCCGGCGGCACGGCGGTCTGAGCCGGCAGCGCGGCGGTCTGAGCCGGCGGCACGGCGATCTGAGCCGGCGGCGCGGCGGCTGTCGGTGCCGACGCAGCTGTTGCCGGCACGGCGGTTGGTGCCGGCGCGGCAGTCAGGGCCGGCGCCTGTGAGGATGTTGCAGATTCTTTTCTGCATCTCTTTTCACTCAACAAAGACACTTTGTTGAGTGAAAACTGATTGTATAATCATAAAATATAATTTTATTTAGAGAAAGCGTCCTCTCGTCAGTTGTCCACAATCAGTAATGTCTAGTCAAGTCATCGTCATGTCATAGAGGCCTTAGCAGCCAGCAGCAGCAAAGAGATGCAGAAAGAATCTGCAACATCCTCACCCCCAGTATTGGAAACCAATACTCAAGGTCAGGCGCTGACTCTAGTCTGCAGCGCTTTGCCACTGGGCGTCGGTCCGTCGGTCAGTCAGTCCAGGTGGACCAGGTGGTCCGGTCAGTCCAGCTGGTCCTGTCAGTCTAAGTCTGTTCAGTCACTCCAGTTGGTCCTGTCAGTCTCAGGCAGTCCAGCTAGTCCAGTAGGTCCGGTCACGTCGAGTCTTGTTACGTCGATTCCCGTCACGTTGAGTCCCATCGCGTTGAGTCCCGTCACGTTGAGTCAGGTCAAGTTGGGTCTCGCTGCGGGAGGTCTCGTCACGTTGGGTCTCGTCAAATGGAGTCAAGTCTCGTCTCAATTCCAGCCAGCAGCAGCAAAGAGATAGCAGAAAAGAATCTGCAACAAGTAGTTTTTGTATGAAAGCGTCACAAACATCCCTACTTTCACTTTAATAATAGTATAGGATGGGGTAGACAGAGCAAGAACGACCTAAACTAAACAAAGGGTCGTTCCGCCACGTCTGATAAGTTTTGAGGGTTGTTTAATTTAAAATAGATCTGTATATTGTTTAATTACAATATACTGAAACCCTCGAATCCCCTTAGCTGATTTTTCAGCACACCCAAGAGGAGATGCAGCTGGTACATTAGAACATAGAATGTTCCAGCTGCCGCGCAGTGTTGCACCGCTGCAGTGTGGTATATATCATACATTTTCACACAAATAATCTTTAGTAAAAAATCATAGGTAAAATGCTGTTAAAACTACATGTGGGATGCCGTTAATTTTACAGATGGAATGCCGTTAATATTACAGGTGGGATGCCCTTAAAACTACAGGAGGGATGCCGTTAAAATTACAGTTGGGATGCCGTTAAAATTGCAGGTGGGATGCCGTTAAAAATTGCAGGTGGGATGCCGTTAAAATTACAGCCGAGATGTTTTCGAAAATTGCAGGTGGGATGCCATTAGTAATACAGGTAGCATGCCGTTAAAATTACAGTTGGGATGCCGTTAAAATTGCACGTAGGATGTCGTTAAATTACAGCCGAGATGTTTTCAAAATTGCAGGTGGGATGCCATTAGTAATACAGGTAGCATGCCGTTAAAATTACAGTTGGGATGTCGTTAAAATTGCAGGTGGGATGCCGTTAAAATTGCAGGTGGGATGCCGTTAAAATTACAGCCGAGATGTTTTCGAAAATTGCAGGTGGGATGCCGTTAGTAATACAGGTAGCATGCCGTTAAAATTACAGTTGGGATGCGTTTAAATTACAGGTGGGATACCGTTAAAATTGCAGGTGGGATGCCGTTAAAATTGCAGGTGGGATGCCGTGTAAAATTGCAGGTGGGATGCCGTTAAAAATTGCAGGTGGGATGCCGTTAAAATTGCAGGTGGGATGCCGTTAAAATTGCAGGTGGGATGCCGTTAAAATTGCAGGTGGGATGCCGTTAAAATTGCAGGTGGGATGCCGTTAAAATTGCAGGTGGGATGCCGTTAAAATTACAGGTGGGATGCCGTTAAAATTGCAGGTGGGATGCTCGTTAAAATTGCACGTAGGATGCCGTTAAAATTGCAGGTGGGATGCCGTTAAAATTGCACGTAGGATGCCGTTAAAATTGCAGGTAGGAAGCCGTTAAATTACAGTTGGGTGGCCGTTGATACTGTAGAATTTGAACAGGTAGAATGTAGTTAAAATTACAGTCGAATGATTTTTAAAATCTTAAAGTGTATAGCATTTACCATGTCCTAATTCTATGAAGAACTGTTCACTTGGTTTGATTATCGGTGGGTGGCCGCATACTTTACATCTGAAAAATAATAAATACGGGGGTGTAAGGCACAATGGTAGCAATTCGTAGATGCAAAAATCTCGACTTAATTAATACAGGGTGCTAATTTAAATTGCGTGCCATAGTTTAGTGTTTCAGTAGCGTTAAAGGAGCCCGTCAGAGTCTCGGTAGCATAGTTGGTAGTGCAAATGGTCCGGCAATCCAGAGGCGCAGGTTCGAATCCTGCCCGAGGTTCATAGCCCGAGTCGAATTTATTATTTTCTCTCTTTCATATTACACATACATACACAAATCACGCCTTTATCCCTAGAGGGGTAGGCAGAGCAAAAACGACTTAAACAAAAGCCGTTCCGCCACGTCTGTCAATTGCTGGTTTTCCATGCCTCAACAACAATGTACTATATTGCAAACTTGTCAGACATAGCAAAAAACCTTTGTTTGGGTCGTTGACACTCTGCCTATCCCATTAGGGATAGTGGTGTGTTTTTATCTATGTATGTATGTGTGTGTATTTATCCTGCATTGTCCTTTTGAACTGCCTGTTAGTAACATCTTATAGCCTCTGGCATGGTTTTGTGTAACAACACTATCCAAGACACCAACCGGGACCAAGGGTATTGTGTGCCCTCTGAAGCACGGAATGGAATCCTTTTTCTTTTCAATAATGATACAATAATGATAACAATAATGCGAAGTCCATTGTCTTCCATGAATTGAACCCGGGTCCTCCGGGCAGGAGGGAAGTACTCTAAGACTTTGTTAGTATAGTTAATAGTTGAAGTTTTCAATAAATCTATATATGGTTAGCTTCTCTAAAATATGGAAAACAACTAGATTCATAGATATAATCTAAAAATACTATGATTACACCAGGAAATCATCAGAATATCATGAAAATCTGGCGTTTCAATGCCGAATTTGAACAACTGTGACATTTCTATGAGCTTAGAAACAGCAAATGTTATATCGAAATCACCGTATAATTCTGAAGAACTCATAATCAACTATGTTTTTCAATACTTTTTGTATACATTGAGATATATGCAAAAATATATGAAATCGGCTTGAAACAGCCCCATGCTAGAAAAGGACAGAGCGCGCATTCTGTCATTGGTTTGAAAGGACAGTTGCCGCGAGCACAGAGGCAGTTAACAAGTAGATAAGATGTACCTGTATCATCATCAGGACTCCATACTCCATTTCCTCTTCTTGCTTCAACTCCTCAGAGGTCTGGTTTGATGTCCAGCTCTGTGTGGAGGCCCAGCTCCAGCTCTGGTTATGGAAACAATGTCTTGGTTACTTTTATATGTATTTTTTAATACTAGCTTTCAGTCCGCGGCTTTACCCAGTTAAACATCTGCATTACCTAAATGAGTTTTCCTGTGGAAACATAAGGTTGTCCAGCAGTGAAAAGCCGCCTGTCTTTATTCCACAACATACCTATACGTGTGCCAAGTTTCATTCCAATCTGTCCAGTGTTTTTTTTTTTTTTTTTAATATGGCTTCCATCGTTTGTCCAGTGGTTGAAGGGCAATCGAGTAACAAACATCCGTCATACTACTAATTAAAGAAAATATTGACATATGCATATCTAGAGTAAAATAATGTAAGAAATTTAATGGTCACATCACAGCTCAGAGTCATCTTCAGGGAGGAGTAGGTATTAGGCTCTAGGGCACTATGAAATGCATAGAAAATTAAAAACAAAAAATATTTCTGTTTTGGGCTGAAATGGACCAAAAACTTGCATCTGTAATAAACCTCAAAACTTGTCAGACGTGGCGGAACGGCTTTGTTTAAGTCGTTTTTGCTCTGCCTACCCCTCTAGGGATAAAGGCGTGATTTGTGTATGTATGTGTAATATGAAAGAGAGAAAATAATAAATTCGACTCGGGCTATGAACCTCGGGCAGGATTCGAACCTGCGCCTCTGGATTGCCGGTCCATTGCACTACCAACTATGCTACCGAGACTCTGACGGGCTCCTTTAACGCTACTGAAACACTAAACTATGGCCGCAATTAAATTAGCACCCTGTATTAATTAAGTCGAGATTTTTGCATCTACGAATTGCTACCATTGTGCCTTACACCCCCGTATTTATTATTTTTCAGATGTAAAGTATGCGCCACCCACCGATAATCAAACCAAGAGAACAGTTCTTCATAGAATTAGGACAGGTAAATGCTATAACACTTTAAGATTTTAAAAAATCATTCGACTGTAATTTTAACTACATTCTACCTGTTCAAATTCTACAGTATCAACGGCCACCCAACTGTAATTTTAACGGCTTCCTACCTGCAATTTTAACGGCATCCTACGTGCAATTTTTAACGCATCCCACCTGCAATTTTAACGGCATCCTACGTGCAATTTTAACGGGCATCCCACCTGCAATTTTAAACGGCATCCCACCTGTAATTTTAACGGCATCCCACCTGCAATTTTAACGGCATCCCACCTGCAATTTTAACGGCATCCCACCTGCAATTTTAACGGCATCCCACCTGCAATTTTAACGGCATCCCACCTGCAATTTTAACGGCATCCCACCTGCAATTTTAACGGCATCCCACCTGCAATTTTAACGGCATCCCACCTGCAATTTTAACGGCATCCCACCTGCAATTTTAACGGTATCCCACCTGTAATTTAAACGGCATCCCAACTGTAATTTTAACGGCATGCTACCTGTATTACTAACGGCATCCCACCTGCAATTTCGAAAACATCTCGGCTGTAATTTTAACGGCATCCCACCTGCAATTTTAACGGCATCCCACCTGCAATTTTAACGACATCCCAACTGTAATTTTAAAGGCATGCTACCTGTATTACTAATGGCATCCCACCTGCAATTTTTGAAAACATCTCGGCTGTAATTTTAACGACATCCTACGTGCAATTTTAACGGCATCCCAACTGTAATTTTAACGGCATGCTACCTGTATTACTAATGGCATCCCACCTGCAATTTTCGAAAACATCTCGGCTGTAATTTTAACGGCATCCCACCTGCAATTTTAACGGCATCCCACCTGCAATTTTAACGGCATCCCAACTGTAATTTTAACGGCATCCCTCCTGTAGTTTTAAGGGCATCCCACCTGTAATATTAACGGCATTCCATCTGTAAAATTAACGGCATCCCACATGTAGTTTTAACAGCATTTTACCTATGATTTTTACTAAAGATTATTTGTGTGAAAATGTACTGATATATACCACACTGCAGCGGTGCAACACTGCGCGGCAGCTGGAACATTCTATGTTCTAATGTACCAGCTGCATCTCCTCTTGGGTGTGCTGAAAAAATCAGCTAAGGGATTCGAGGGTTTCAGTATATTGTAATTAAACAATATACAGATCTATTTTAAATTAAACAACCTCAAAAACTTATCAGACGTGGCGGAACGACCTTTGTTTAGTTTAGGTCGTTCTTGCTCTGTCTACCCCATCCTATACTATTATTAAAGTGAAAGTAGGGATGTTTGTGACGCTTTCATACAAAAACTACTTGTTGCAGATTCTTTTCTGCATCTCTTTGCTGCTGCTGCTGGAATTGAGACGAGACTTGACTCCATTTGACGAGACCCAACGTGACGAGACCTCCCGCAGCGAGACCCAACGTGACCTGACTCAACGTGACGGGACTCAAACGCGATGGACTCAACGTGACGGGAATCGACGTAACAAGACTCGACGTGACCGGACCTACTGACTAGCTGGACTGCCTGAGACTGACAGGACCAACTGGAGTGACTGAACAGACTTAGACTGACAGGACCAGCTGGACTGACCGGACCACCTGGTCCACCTGGACTGACTGACCGACGGACCGACGCCCAGTGGCAAAGGCGCTGCAGACTAGAGTCAGCGCCTGACCTTGAGTATTGGTTTCCAATTACTGGGGTGAGGATGTTGCAGATTCTTTTCTGCATCTCTTTGCTGCTGCTGGCTGCTAAGGCCTCTATGACATGACGATGACTTTGACTAGACATTACTGATTGTGGACAACTGACGAGAGGACGCTTTCTCTAAATAAAATTATATTTTATGATTATACAATCAGTTTCACTCAACAAAGTGTCTTTGTTGAGTGAAAAGAGATGCAGAAAAGAATCTGCAACATCCTCACAGGCGCC
>JARACY010004563.1:0-26246 GCA_029255725.1 Scrobipalpa atriplicella | reverse complement strand
ACAGCGAGCAAAATGTATCCTATTGACTTGGCACAGAAGATTACCATCGTAAAGAGCGTGTCTAACACGGAGGTGAAGATGGCCCACCTCATACCAGGCCAACCGAAGACCACGGGCGCCGGGCAGATTATAACCCACGCCGGGCCCGTGAGCATGATGCGTCCAGCTGCTATTCTCTCACCCAGCGTCTCTTCCCAGGTAAATCTTTCATCAAAATCCGTTTCTAAACCATCTCTGACTATATGTCTATACCCCTTATATGTTAAGAGTAAAACTTACAACATTGATGCACTCAATATGGGATATTATTACTGCCAACTTGTCATACAAACAAACCTTGAAAATGGGCATATTTAGCCACATCCTCGACCCATTTACTTTAGTTTCACTGTAAATGACAGTGTCTTCACACAAGCTTTGAGTAAGGCTGACAAACTTCAAAAGTTTGCTTTTTATAAAGAAACTTGTTTTTGCTTTTATTTCAGCCCCAGATGATTGTAAGCGGATCACCGCTTCTGCAAGGGACCCAGATCGTCAGCCAGAGCTCACAGATCATTGGACCAAACTCACAGATTATATCACAGTCGCAGATTATTGGGCCAAGCGGGCAAATCTTGAGTCCTGGCACACAGATTATAAGCCAAGGGACTCAGCTTTCAGCTCAAGTGTCGAACTCTAACACAGGTTGTAATAATGTTCAAGTGACTGTACCATCCTCAGTGAGTGGGCAGGTTTTGAGCGTGGGGGGATTAGTTAGCAGTGCCCAGGGGCTCGTCAGTGGTACCGGCAACTTGGTGGTTAGCTCCTCTGTGCGCACCCTGCCCCCTAGTGTTAGAGTACTTCCACCATTGACTCATCATACCAATAGGCCAGGTAAAGATCAAAATTTTACATCCCATTTTGCTTGAAAAGTTTGCAGTCTAGCCAAGGAAACAGTTTGCAACAATAATTTTATTGTATTCTATTACTTATTATTATTACATAGTTTACAGTTTTGGTTTTCAATTCCCCCTCAACACAAGAGTCAAATGATACATTTTTTTAATGTGAACTGACTTTATGGCATGTCTAATGAATGCTGCTAGCTTACTACAAAGCTTATCATAGTATAAGAACAACCCTTTACACTTCACTTTTATTGATGCATCATCTTTTTCTCTCAACAGCAGTCCATGTGAATGTGAATGTGAGCTCTGGTGCGGGTGTGTTAGTGAGCAAGGGCGTCACGAGTCACGTCCCGCGCGGGCTGGCGGCCGGCGCGTCGCTCGCGGTGCGTCCAGTCACGCCCAATATCAATGCCAGCGCCTCTTCTACTGGTCAGTATAACAGCAGTTGTGAATGTGAGCTCTGGTGCGGGTGTGTCATGTCCTTATCCTCTTAAAACAATATTTTTCTCGACAAGAAATATTACTTGTATGTGCATTGTGAATTTTACTGGTTATGTCTATGCAAACTGTTTTACATAATCATTTTAAAAGCACCTCTTTAAACTGTCAAAAAGAGATCACCAAAAGACTTATCTTCACAAAACTATACATAACATAGCTTCTATTTTTAAACACCATAAAAAGACGAGATTATACTGAGTTTTACATACAACCATAATACTTTCATGCATTAAGTTGTTTGTCCATATCTTTTTAGCGTAAGCTTCTTCCAACACCGTCATCAAACATACGAAAACTTGCTTCTTCCCAGGCCCCTGGAGCTCCGGGCGCGGTCGCGGCGCGCTGGTGTACGGCGCCCGCGCCCCGCTGCCCCGCGCCGCCCCGCCTCGCGCGCCCTCCGCGCCGCCCGCCGCCCCCCGCCACCCCCGCGCAGCCCCTCACCTCCATGACACCCGCGACCGCCGCGGCCGTGTCCACGCAGCCGTCGCATGCAGCTATTGTCACTTTACCGGCCACTACTGTGCTTACATGTGAGTAACATAACTCTCATGTTAAGCTTATAAATATTTTTAGAAATAAGCAGTGCCTTTTATGTCCTGTTTTCATGTTTTTGTGTACAAAAATTGACAAATAAATAAATAAAATAATTTCCGTTTTGCCCACAGCGAGCGGCATAATCTCTGGTTCGCTCCGCGCGGGGGTGGCGGGGGCGGCGGGCGGCGCGGAGGGCGCGCGAGGCGGGGCGGCGCGGGGCAGCGGGGCGCGGGCGCCGTACACCAGCGCGCCGCGACCGCGCCCGGAGCTCCAGGGGCCTGGGAAGAAGCAAGTTTTCGTATGTTTGATGACGGTGTTGGAAGAAGCTTACGCTAAAAAGATATGGACAAACAACTTAATGCATGAAAGTATTATGGTTGTATGTAAAACTCAGTATAATCTCGTCTTTTTATGGTGTTTAAAAATAGAAGCTATGTTATGTATAGTTTTGTGAAGATAAGTCTTTTGGTGATCTCTTTTTGACAGTTTAAAGAGGTGCTTTTAAAATGATTATGTAAAACAGTTTGCATAGACATAACCAGTAAAATTCACAATGCACATACAAGTAATATTTCTTGTCGAGAAAAATATTGTTTTAAGAGGATAAGGACATGACACACCCGCACCAGAGCTCACATTCACAACTGCTGTTATACTGACCAGTAGAAGAGGCGCTGGCATTGATATTGGGCGTGACTGGACGCACCGCGAGCGACGCGCCGGCCGCCAGCCCGCGCGGGACGTGACTCGTGACGCCCTTGCTCACTAACACACCCGCACCAGAGCTCACATTCACATTCACATGGACTGCTGTTGAGAGAAAAAGATGATGCATCAATAAAAGTGAAGTGTAAAGGGTTGTTCTTATACTATGATAAGCTTTGTAGTAAGCTAGCAGCATTCATTAGACATGCCATAAAGTCAGTTCACATTAAAAAAATGTATCATTTGACTCTGTTGTGTTGAGGGGGAATTGAAACCAAAACTGTAAACTATGTAATAATAATAAGTAATAGAATACAATAAAATTATTGTTGCAAACTGTTTCCTTGGCTAGACTGCAAACTTTTCAAGCAAAATGGGATGTAAAATTTTGATCTTTACCTGGCCTATTGGTATGATGAGTCAATGGTGGAAGTACTCTAACACTAGGGGGCAGGGTGCGCACAGAGGAGCTAACCACCAAGTTGCCGGTACCACTGACGAGCCCCTGGGCACTGCTAACTAATCCCCCCCACGCTCAAAACCTGCCCACTCACTGAGGATGGTACAGTCACTTGAACATTATTACAACCTGTGTTAGAGTTCGACACTTGAGCTGAAAGCTGAGTCCCTTGGCTTATAATCTGTGTGCCAGGACTCAAGATTTGCCCGCTTGGCCCAATAATCTGCGACTGTGATATAATCTGTGAGTTTGGTCCAATGATCTGTGAGCTCTGGCTGACGATCTGGGTCCCTTGCAGAAGCGGTGATCCGCTTACAATCATCTGGGGCTGAAATAAAAGCAAAAACAAGTTTCTTTATAAAAAGCAAACTTTTGAAGTTTGTCAGCCTTACTCAAAGCTTGTGTGAAGACACTGTCATTTACAGTGAAACTAAAGTAAATGGGTCGAGGATGTGGCTAAATATGCCCATTTTCAAGGTTTGTTTGTATGACAAGTTGGCAGTAATAATATCCCATATTGAGTGCATCAATGTTGTAAGTTTTACTCTTAACATATAAGGGGTATAGACATATAGTCAGAGATGGTTTAGAAACGGATTTTGATGAAAGATTTACCTGGGAAGAGACGCTGGGTGAGAGAATAGCAGCTGGACGCATCATGCTCACGGGCCCGGCGTGGGTTATAATCTGCCCGGCGCCCGTGGTCTTCGGTTGGCCTGGTATGAGGTGGGCCATCTTCACCTCCGTGTTAGACACGCTCTTTACGATGGTAATCTTCTGTGCCAAGTCAATAGGATACATTTTGCTCGCTGTAACCGCCCTATCATTCTCCAAATTGCCGCTCATTGTGACACACTGTACTAACAACTTCTATAGCAACAGCATCATGCGAGTGCGTAGTATTGTTGACGATGATGCTTTTCCAAACTTTCACTGTTTTTGGGGAGAATTTCCAAAAATCTGCGACCCAAATAAACGAAAATGAAAGAAAGTACCTTTTTGGTCGCGTACTATAGACAAACAAAACAAATCAAAGGAAAAATTGTGTTCCATTTGGAACAAAAGTTTAATAAATTATATTTTGTAGTATGCAGTAGTGGTGGTGTAGTATACATTAAAATTTCATCATTCGTTCTTTTGGTCTGCTTTGTCTGTGTCAAACTCTATTGTCTATGGCGCTAATCAACTCTTCTAGTTTGTCTGTGGTACGATATGGCGGAACATGTTGGTGATGGTGATTCTCCTAAAGAAAATATTAAAAAATTCAACAATGAAAGGCGGAGTAGCAAACAATGGGTGAAACTTAACGTCGGAGGAACATATTTCCTAACCACTAAAACAACATTGTCTAGAGATCCGAACTCATTTTTGTATCGATTAGTTCAAGAGGACAGCGACTTGATTTCGGACAGGGTTTGTTGAATTTCTCATCGTCTTTTTGTATGCAAATGAGCTGTTCCTTTTTTGCCAGCATTGTTACGATATCTAAAATTTAATTGAAATATTTTCCTTGCAGGATGAGACCGGCGCCTATTTAATAGACAGAGATCCCACGTATTTTTCACCAGTGCTCAATTACCTCCGACACGGTAAACTGGTTATCAACAATGATATCGCAGAGGAGGGAGTGTTAGAGGAGGCTGAATTTTATAATATTACGGAACTCATAAGACTAGTTAAGGAAAAAATATGTCTAAGGGAAAGGAGGCCGTTGAAAGACTCAAAGAAACATGTGTATAGAGTACTGCAATTTCATGAAGAGGAGCTCACTCAGATGGTGTCGACGATGTCAGACGGATGGAAGTTTGAGCAACTGATCAATATTGGATCACAGTATAATTATGGCAATGATGAACATGCAGAATTTCTTTGTGTTGTGAGTCGAGAGTGTGGCAGTAGCAATAGCAACGATGTTGAGCCCACGGACCGTGCCAAGGTGCTTCAACAGAAAGGCTCGCGGATGTGAGCTTGCCCTCAACAAATCTGGCTAATATATGTTGAGACTGTTAGCTCCGTGTGAAATGTGTACATAAATATTTTGTAGTGTAAATTGTTGATTATTTTCTTATTCTGATTTGTCAGAAACTAAGATCTTGGTCATCAATTTAATAACCTTCCTCTGTATTAGTTACTATTTCTGAAGAGGGATAGCTTAAATTATGAATATGAACTATTGATAGTCAATTGATGAAATTGGTACCTAATTCATAGTTTCCTTCTCTTCCACAAATGTAATGAAATTTAGACAAAATACTCCATTATTTCTTTAATTAAGTATACAAAATCCTTTATGTACCTACTCTATGTATGTATGTATAGTCGTTAGTATTGGAAAATAATGTGATGTTTTGTAATTTTCCTTGTGTATTATATCTTTAATTATTCTTCTGTGAGAGAGATATGAGTGCTTGAACATGAGGCTTTTAATGTTTTCCTGTTTTCAGAATTTTATAATTCCAGATAATTGCAATTTGTAAATATGTTTTTTACTTTGATCAAGATTTGCAGTCGACTATTCCAAATGTGCTCAGATTGTGCAAAATGTAACATTATAAGAATTCAAGATTAATGGCTCCTTTTATTACTTTATACACAAAGGAAACAATATTTTGTGTTTACATGATACCTTTATTTCACTGAATAAGAAGTAAACAATTGACTGAAAACGTAATATGATTTGACACGCCTTCACTTAATCATTATTGTTATTTTCTAAGTTAAGGTTAATCAATTTCATAACTACATTAATAATTATATAAATCTATAACACGATGTTTTAAAAAAATAAACATTAGCACTATTTAAAACTTACGTTTGATATTAAATTACACAATTTTATTATTATAAAATATTGCATTTAACTGCATTAAATACAAGTTAACAAGAGAATCTCATAAGTTAGACACTCTGTTGTTAGAGATAACACTTATCAAAATACAGAATATTTCACACATTTTTGTAAGGCATTGGGGTTTATTGTTTATATACTATGTAATTAAGAAATTATCTATCATTTGAATATAATAAAATGCAGTTTGACACATATTTGTCTAGCCTAGCAGTGCCTAGCACCAGTCCGCCATGTAGGTGAAGTCTGCAAACAGTTTGTGGTCAGTGGCAGAGAGCGGGCGGGGCTCTTTGGGCGGCGTGAGCACTGCCTGCTCCGACGTAAACTCACTGTCGAAGTTGCTAACATCTTCTAGGTTTTTAATTGTTGGCACAAATGGTGGTTTCACTTTACGTAATAATAGTTGTTCCCAATCGACACTAAAGAAGAATGCCTGCTTCTTCACATCTTCGGCATCTCTTTCTGAAGAACCGAGACGCCGTTCAGGATTTTTCCTCAACAAACGACGCATCAAAGCAATAGCTTCGAGAGACAAGGTTCTAGGGTAACGCACTTCGTCATTCACAATCGAGTCGAATACTTCGCCCTCGTCTTCACCAGGGAAAGGCGACTCTCCAACCAACATTTCGAATATTAGTACTCCAAGTCCCCACCAATCTACGGCCCGCGTGTATGAAGTCTCTGTTAGTACTTCAGGTGCCAGGAACTCGGGTGTGCCACAAAATGTTCCAGTTCTGTCTCCCCAACCCATTCCTTCCTTGCATAAACCGAAATCGGCAATTTTCACATAACCTTCAGTATCAAGTAGTAAGTTATCTAACTTTAAATCTCTATAAATAATGTTGTTCTCATGTAAATACTGTAAACCTAATACTACACAAGCTGCATAAAATACTGCCCTGGGTTCAGTGAACACATCGGCGTGTATGTGCATCATGAGGTCGCCTCCAGCTGCATACTCCATCACAAAACAAACATGTTGTTCAGTTTGAAAACAGGCAAACAGGTTCACCAAAAAAGGATGCCTGATTGCATTAGCTACCTCAAAAATTCTTTTCTCTGATAATAGTGAATCCACTTCATCTCTAGCTATTATATCACCTTTCTTTAAAGCTTTTATTGCAAAATATTCATTAGTGGGTTTGTACTGTGATAGAATTACTTTGCCAAAGTGCCCCCTTCCTAAGACACTGAGCAATCTAAAGCTATCCATTGACATTTCTCCAGACTGCCTTCTGGAGTCCTCCTTCCCTACAGTGTCAATAACAGATGATGACCTTGAAGATGATATCCTCATATTGCTTGTAACCTCCACAATCTGGTCTTCATTTGTGGGAAAATCAAGAACCAGTTTTGGTGATGGAGAGGGAGGATATTCTACTAATGGTGTGTCACATGAGGGTGTTTGAAGTTCTTTTGGTACATAGTTATCTCTGTGGTAGGATTCATCTAAAAATGCAAAGGCCTCTTGAAGTTCTTTCTCCATCCTGAGTGTAGAGACATTTGGAGGGGGCTGTAATGGCAGGGTTGGTTTAGGCGGAGGCACAGGCGGCTGAGGAGTCATAGGAGTGGAGGGCAAACCCAGAGGTCGAATTCCAGCCATGCCACCTAAAGTTACATGGGGGTTTTCAACTTCTTTTTGTTCATAAGTGGTGGGTTCATATTGGTGATGCTGAGTAGCATTCATATGTGCTGTTTGGATGTTTTGAATTGATGGCGAAGAGCGCTTCAAAAGTCTGCCCAACACTACAGCTGGTATATGCATTTCACCATAAGAAGTTCTAGGTATATTTTTGCCTTGTTGTTTAAAGATTTTCCTCTGCCTTTGAAGTTTTGGTTTTCTTGATATGATTGGGTTCAAAAACCTAATTTCTGCAAACAGTAGACCCTTTGGTTCTAGTTCCAAAGCCATGCCATGCCTGATATCATCAATGAATTCTTCAAGTCTCAAAAATTTGACAGCACACAACCCTCTCCAGTCCTTCCAGTGAACACCAATTTCCAGCTCCCTTGATTTGTCCAGTCTGATAGTGAACCTGAAAAACATGAATGCATTCTATACAACTGCTCCATTAGCACAGCAACATGGCTCAGGTAATTATGACTCGGTGTGAACTAGTTTACTCACACTACAAATATGCTCAACCTATTGATAAGATAATATGAGTAATACTAAAAGGAATCATAAAGATTGTAAGTAAAATCAAAGAAGAATATGATATAATATTGTAAACTAAAGAACCTAAAGAAGCTTTTCTTTTTAATTCAAAAGAAATAATATTTGCATGAATCAAAATTTTTAAATAATTTAAATTTTTAATGAATTCGAATAGCAATCACTGAAAATTTGGGTCAGAGATAATAAAATTGTCCCAAATTATGTTGATAATTTAGTAACCAAGGAAAGATCTCAAGAGTTTTTGGGGCATGGTATCAAGAATAGCTTTTGTAAACAAAAAGAAGATAAGAAAATGTAATCATCAAAAGCAATTTATTATGGTAGTGATTAAACAGGACATGGTGGTTTCTTACCTTTGGTCCCAAGCCTGCTGAGAACAAGGTTTCCAGTTGGTCTGTGCAACAGTATGGTTGTCAAGCTTCAATACTGCCATAATTTCATTGCTAGTGTCATCTTTGATGCTGTATGTGTACTTCATTGAATTTCTTGTCACACCCTTCACAAATGACTTTAAATCTGAAGGACTGGCCAAAGGATCCCTACGACTGCGCCCAGGTACATCTTCTAGCAAGTCTTGACAACCCATGAGCCGTACTTCCAATGTACCAGTCACTTGGACGCAGGGGCTGATCAACGGAGCAGGAGATAAAAATTGAGCTCTTGATCCACTGCTGCCCGTGAGGCTCGTGTACCCTGGACTGGAGCCAGCGCTGCGCAGCTCATGTCCCAGCTCAACAAATGCAGAACTCTCTGCAGGTAGTTCCTGGCGTCGCATGTCTAATGACCTACGTAACAAATCCAATTTCTGAGTAGATTCATGAAGACTTTGCTGAGCCTCTTGCAGTGCTTTTTTATCTGTTACTTTTTTATCACTCTGTAGGAGTCTTATTGCATTCTTAGACCCTTCTACAACAGCTGCCTCAATTCTAAGCCTGTTTCTTAACTCTGCTATTCTTTCGTCAAGTAGTGGTTCCACACCCGTCATTTCTGCACTTCGGCCATCTCCATTGGCACCAGCATTCTCACCTTTTTGCTGCTTGCTAAGTTTAGAAATTCGTAACTTTAAATACTCAATTTTGTCCTTAGAATCAGCCAGCATCTGGTGAGCTTCCGCTAAAAGCTTTTTGTCTCGAGACTGATTACTGCTGCTTATACTTTGTATCATATTTTCGGCTCCTTGTTTTACTTTTAATTCAATATTTAGCTGTTTTTCAAGTGAGGCCAGTTTTCGGTCTGCTGTAGCCTCACCAAGTTGCCTTTGTTGCTGAGCTGCCTCTGAGGCCAGGATGATTTCCTCATCGTAGGATAAGTCTTCAGGCGAGGTGGGAGTGGACTGTCCGCGTGACAGGATGAGCTGCGACTCCAGCTCCTGTAAATCTGACTTGAGCTCATTCAGTTTGATATTCGCTTTCTTTACTATGTTAGCCACATCAGACAGTGATCTCCGGTCGGTAGCCACTTCACGCAGCTTCTCCGCGCCTTCCTTTATTTTGAGTTCCTTACGTATCTCCCTACGTATTACATCCTTGAGCTCCTCCAACTTGGATGGCAAAGCTATTTCTGGAATACATTCCGTCTTGATTCCGTACTTGACTCCCAGTTCGTACAGAACAGGGTGTCGAATATAATCACTATGGTAATAGCCTGGGTCTGCCATAATTGAGGATGCACAGACTAACGTCAGTTAACCATAATTAAATGTGGGAAAATATCACTACTATTGCTTGTAGATCACAAAACGTAGGTATAGGCAGCACATTCACATGAACTCTTTGATATGATACGTGAAAACATTGTGTTATAAGGCGAATTCTAACATAATTTCTAATTTTATCACAAAACAAAACAATTTAAAATACAAATTAATCGGTCAACGAAATCAGCAAAACGATGAAATCCTGCCATTATGCCATAGACAAAACACAATTTATAGAAGCGTGCCATAGACACATAAAGGTCTTTTCATGCTAGCTTTATCGATTGCTTGCCTGCAAAAACGCCAAAAACTGAATTGACTCGTCTGTGGTCTGAGTCTTGATTTTGAGTCAGCACAATATTGAATATCCTTGACAGCTCTATGTGCCATAGACAAGGAGTCAATGAATGAATGAATTATTAAATTAACGTCAAAACAAAAAGTCAAACATTCACGAAACTTTCACTTCCTTTTTCTCAAAATTTCAGCTTAAAATTACTACAAAAATCAAAAACTGACTCATCATCGAATTAGATTTATTTAAGAGTATTGGTTTAATTTAAATTTGGTATTATTTTCGTGATTTAATTCATAGAAGTTACTGGAAAGAAGAGGCCTGTCAACCAACAGGC
Organism: Scrobipalpa atriplicella; assembly: GCA_029255725.1. Lineage (NCBI taxonomy): Eukaryota > Metazoa > Arthropoda > Insecta > Lepidoptera > Gelechiidae > Scrobipalpa > Scrobipalpa atriplicella. The sequence goes on along the minus strand of JARACY010004563.1, from coordinate 15,804 downwards.
TTCAGATAGAAGATTCGCAGCTGTCTGTCATTACATTATCGTGCAAAAGCTGGGTCACTGTTGATGGAAAAATAATGCCAGTAAAAGTTGATATAACTCCACCGCCACCTGCGAACTCCAAGCAGCCTGGGGTTACTAAGTCCCTGCTTTACAACGGTTCCAAATTCCAAGGGCATCAAAAATCCAAGGGAAACTCTTACGAAGTCGAAGTAGTTTTGCAGGTTAGTAACAAAAACAAAGTAAGTACGCAATACTGGCGTACGCGTTAATTGCTTTGTGTTTCGGTAACTTTCATTGCACAAACTAGCCTCAAATTAATTATAGTATAAACATTTTTAGTAGCATTGGGAAATTTTCCACTTTACATGCGGCATTTTCGCAATGTTGCATTTACAACAGGTGTTGTGGCTTACTCTAATTAATTATATAATTTGTTCTTTTTCCAGCATGTAGATGAAGAGAATTCATATCTATGTGGCTATTTAAAAATAAAGGGTCTCACAGAGGAGTTTCCCACACTCACAACTTTCTTTGATGGAGAAATTATATCGGCCAAATATCCCTTCCTCACACGAAAATGGGATGCTGATGAAGATGTTGACAGGAAACATTGGGTAAGGAAGCCTTATTAGCATTCACATATTTGCAAATCAGGCTTGTAATTGTATTAAAACTACATTCTTATCATAAAATTCACTGTTACTGGAACAACTATCTATGACATAAAATGAAACAATTTTATTTAGTTAATTGTTTTCATTTCAGAGCAAATTTGATTTGTTTGTGCCGTATTTGAAGACATTCAATTCAGACTCATTTGATTATGACTCCTTAGCAAAGGCTGACTATGTTTTTATGAGATGGAAAGAACATTTCCTTGTGCCGGATCACACGATTAAGGATATAAACGGTGCTTCATTTGCTGGTTTCTACTACATATGCTTCCACAAGTCTGCAGCTACTATAGAAGGCTATTACTACCACCGGAGCTCAGAATGGTAAACTAATGGCATATTTAGATTTTTTTATTGTGCTGTCCCAAATTAAAATAGTTTTCTTTCACATTTCTAAAGTTTGCACAACTGTAACTTATATTAATAAAACTATTTTTTAAATTTTTTAGTTTTCTTTCTTTTAATTAAATATTTTCTTTTACATAAATTTCTTATACTAATTTAGGTTGTTGGGGTCTCCTTTTAAACAGAAAGGCAGTTTTATCATGCCAGGAGACACCGCTTTTCTATATCATAAATTAAATTTTGAAATAGAATCTATATGTATACTATCTCAAAATAAGTATAATTAATTTAATTTAATTGAAAAATACTATTTGGTGGAAATTGATTGAAAATTTTAGTTGAACACTACTGTCTGTATTTCAGGTATCAGTCACTAACTTTAAGCCATGTCCCGGAACACAGCATCCAGATTTATGAATTCAGATGAAATCCCTGCCGAACATCTGTTGAACATCGTTTGAATTGGTAATCATGTCTATTTGTACTTACTTTTTTTAAGTCTATCAGTTGATAATTATCTTCTCAAAAGACAAAAAGTACCAATGTTAAGTTAATTTGAAGTAAGATAAAAATGCCAGGGCCAATATAGGGATTTCATTCAGAACAAACCCCAGTAAAGTATGAGTTTGTCAGTTTAATTTTATGATATGAACAACTTTATGACAAACACTGTTCTTGCATATACTTCGGTTCAGTGGGATTATTCCTATATGTGTAGATATTTAGTTGTGTATTTTTGCTTGTAGTAAAAATAATACTCTTAAGAATTTTCATTACAAGTAGTATTCATTCATCATCAATCATAGCGTGGAGCGCGATGTGTATAGCTTCTCAATAATACTAAGTATTCTTATTATTGTGATATTTTGTACAAATTACTCGCAAGTAAGGAAACATTTTATGTTGCTATATATTTGATTTTGATTCACTTTTTGTGAAAATATGTGATTGTCATGGATTTGTGTTACCCAATTATTGTGTGAATTGAATGCAGTATATGCAAGTACAGGGAATTTATTTTATTTTACTTTTCAAGTTATTATTTGGCTCTTGTTGGGTTTATTAATTGAAACAATGTTAATAGATTGAATATTTTTTTTTTCAATAAAACATCTTGCATCGAATATTTGGGTCTTATTTGAGTACTTAGTCTAAAATCAAACAGATTAATGATTTCCTTTCAATTTTAATGTAACACATTCATATTTACAATAAAATACTGGCATTGACAATTTTATGATCTTTTAATAAATTCATCTAACAGCAATAATTAGCTAGAGTTGTTCAGTTTCAGAAATGAGATATTTTATTTTAATTCTTACTCTATATTTGTACAGTAAAGTTTAATATTTTTGCAGGTAAAATTACAATAGTTATTTTAATACATTCGTGGTACTTACACCAAGGATAATTCGGGAATATTTATAAAAAAATAATTTTAAAAAGCATTTAAATCAGGCAATTTTTGTACTTTCATATTACAGTACACTGGGGAATTATTCTTGTATAATATTGACTGTAATTTAATTAAACATATAAAATGAAAATACTTGATATATTTAATCCAATTTCAAATTGTGTTAAAATATATATTTTTGCCTTGAATGTTAAATTCGAATACAAGATATGTATACATTTCGGATCAGCATAAATAATTTCCTAGATTTACTAAGATAAAATACATTAAGATTTCTACTTGCTACGTATTCCATATTCCAATGATACTTGACAAACTAATACCTTAATAAACTAAACTTTGGTGGGATCGTTATAGCATTTTAAAGTTGACAATCTTGTTCATGTGTGATCATTTACAACGAGCGACGACTTCAAATAAATATTTTCAGCTGTAACATTCATAAGATGGTAGAAAATATTGTTGCATTTTTATTCAAGAGTTTGAGGCAAGTTTAGGCTCAAATCACTGCTTTTGTTAATGCTTGTTAGTTAGTACACAATGTTACATATTTCCTTTAGGTGGGTTTTGTAAGTCCGATATTATATTTGGTTATTGTCCTCATCTAATAATACAAACAAATGTCTATTTCTGTATCTACATACCTATAATAAACATAATAAAACATTGATTTAGGTTTACGTTAGGTTTGCTGTGGCAAGCCAGCGCCGTTAATAGCTTTAAGTTAAATTCAAAATATAACGTTATACAATTAAAGAATGTACCATAGAACATCTAGATGCTCTACATTCAAAATGCAAATATTAAAATATACATCGATTGAATAAACATAAATTATTGATTAAGTTTATAACACATGGAAACAATTTACACTTAACACCACATAAACAACGATAATACTATTTGAACAGCTTCCAATAGCAAATAAAACACTTAAATAGGCATATTTACAAAAACTTAAACTCAAAATCTATAACTTAACTATGACTGTAGTATTTGGCTTTGAAATAAATAAGCTAATATATTGCAAGCTATGGACATAACAACTTTGCTGCCCTATTTTCAGGTGCATATTGCTTTTTAGGAATCATGTGCGTCCAAACTAGAATGCACAGGTTTTCCATAGCTTCCACTATATATCGTCGGGTAACATTGAATTGTCTAATGATAAACCAATCTATCTTTTCGACGTGCCTTCACTGCTGAACCAGTGCCTCAATCCCAGGAGCGTGTACAGATCCTGGTTGGTTCCGTGCGACCGCATCGGCCGGACGTGGTGCGAACCCAGTCTGTGCGGGTACGGCTGGACTTGACCCGGAAAACCCTCCTGCTGTCCCGGGTAAGGTCCTGGATAGTTCGCATACGGCATGTTGTGAGACCTGTAGTAATTGTGAGGGTACATGTGATGGTGTCGCCTTGGGTTTTCGTGAGCCGCGTTGTACACTCCTCCAATCTGGTTGCGACCCGGCCAATAGTCCTGGATGTGGCGGAAAGGATAATCCGGTGGTGGCGTCGGCGAGTGCTGAGTCGGCCATGGATACCTGTAGTACACATCCTTCTTGGGGAATCCTGGTATTTTGTCTTTCGCATATTCTGAAGGGACGTGAGGTTGTATGGGCTCTTGTATAACTTCAGCAGGCTTAGGTTTACGACGGTATTGGAGCTTGGTGCGAGTTCCAAGGATACTGTCATCTTTTACAGCGAATTTCTTCTGATCTTTGCTAAAGTTATCATCCGTCGTCACTTCTGCATATCTGCTTATTAGTTTTATAGCTTCCCCGATGTCGCCATAGTCAGTTTCTGGGTTAAGTTTAGTTCGTTCCCCGTCTTTCTTCAATGTCTGTTTTACATCTATGTCAGATTTAGTGTTGTTTACGACGCTATCAGAAGATTCGTTATTTACATTATTATTGCTATTGATCACTGTTGTAGTGGTTTCATCGATTTGAGTCTCGGTTGTTGTTGGAGCTTCAGTGTCAGCTTCTGTCGTTGTCGGTTCAGTTTCGGTCTCGGTATTGTACAATATCGGATCAATGTTAACGTGTCCGTAAACTATTTCTTTTTGTCCTTCGTCGCTGTCATTGGTCACAATTTCCGTTGAGTTGGTGACGGGGCTGTCGCGTTTGGGCTTGTCAATAGATTGCAAGACGTTGTGGTTGAGGATATCGGTGGCTTCGGCCGATGTGGTGTCGTTGGGCTTGTTCTGCGAGTGCTGCAGTTGGAGTAGCTCCAGCTCTGCGACCAGGCCCGCTCCAGCGTCAGGTTTGGCGTCGTCCTTCTTGTCAGGTTTCGCATAAGTAGGTTGATGCTCTTGAGCCTGCAAAACATAAAAACTAGTCAGCATTAAAAGTCCCTTGTCAATATATCATCAGTCTGTTTCTTTTTGGTTACCGAAATAAATTTTCGTGGTTTGACTACACAAACAAAGTGACTGGTGCCGGCCTGCCGGGCTTAGGACGCACCTGTGCTGATGGCTCCTGCGCCTGCAGCCGCTCGGCGAGCGGGTCGAGCGCGATGGGGATGGACAGCTGCAGCGGGCCCGGCTCGTCGTCCCCGTAGTCGTACACCACGTCGCCGCTCGGGGCCGACGTGAACAGCGCGTTCAGCTGCTCCAGCAGGATGCGCTCGTGCTCGTCCTTGTTTACTGTCACCGCCTGGAAGACAACATGACATACAGTTTAGAGCTGCAGCAATCCAGCATAAAAATGATTATTCTTCTGAGGGAACACACACGGCTTGTTCATTTCTTGAATGCTGACGATAAAAAGATATTTTCCTTTTCCGTCAGAAGAAATGTTGCAACTCTCAGAAGAATTGCGGTTTTGATTTCCTTAAGGCATTGAGAGGTCATCGGCTCACGGTCAAGATCACACGCCACCATTGTATCCGGTAAGAAACGCTCTTCATTATGTAAATATTTTAATTAAAGCGTAACAGTTTTTTTACAGCTATGTACCTACACTACACACTGAACTGCACCATTGTCATAGAACTTTTATAATATAAGTAGTAAGTAGTATTCATACAAGGAATTGGGAAATTCTTAGACAATGCAAGGTCATATGGCCAGCATTCATGGTCAACTTTCGTTTATCAGCAGGCCTACCAACATTTTGTGAGATCTTACCTGTACACATGCGTTGCTGTCGAGCCTCTGTCCTTTGGGGCAGACAAGAGGCGTGATGAAGAGAGATTTGGTGGTGATGCGTCTCGGCGGCGCGTTGGGGTTGCCGCTCTCGGGGCTCTGCAGCCAGACGCGCCACGCCTGCTCCGCCGCTTGCCGGTCGAGGGTGTTGGGCGCGCGCGTCGTGGCCGGCGCCGGCGCCTCCGCCCTCGGCGCTCCGCCCTCCGCCGCCACCAGTGCGCTCGACACCACCAGTATCGCGGTCCACAAGTACCACATTGCAAACGCCTGTTGACAACAGAAAGTAACTAGTTAGCTTTGGTCATCTAACTGCTTGGACTTCGAGGATTAAATTATGGATGACTTAGTAATTAACAAGTCTTAGTAGATACCTACTTATTAATTGTAATGCAAATTATTCGTCTATGACTCATCAACTCATCATCGTCCACAACAAAGAAGGTAAAAATGATGTAACTGTTAACCATTGACACGGTTGCGGTCTGAGCTACACGCACGAGTGTCATACTTATTGACCACGGAACTGGAATAATTTGACGATCTCTCACAGTCAGAAATCGGGAAAACAATGGGCTTCAAAGTCATATCGACTATAAGGAAAGATGCTTCAATTGCGAATAACATTGAATTCATATTCAAGGAGATGTATTGGACTCAATGAATTCATATTCAAGGAGATGTATTGGACTGCGTGCGATCGCAGCATCATCGGTGTGATGTCAACTGGATCAAGGCTCGGCCTTCCCCATTAGCCCGCCAGATGCCGCAAACTGCGTATCTAGAACATCATTGGTCACACAATAAGACCATTGATACGCAACAGCTAATCAGACCATCACAATGACTTTCAATTTTAATCATTGAAATAAATTAGGTAATCAGTGGTTATTGTGCTGGCAGGTTAATAAACAGAAAGTGGGCGCCGCAGCTTTTAATCTCGACACATTAAGATTTAAGATGATGAAGAGACATTGACATGTTCCGAATACCATTGGAGTACGGCCTTGAGAACCTTTATCATTTGAGAAAGTGAAAGCCGCTTGACTATAATCTTGGTTAGTAAATAAATATCTACAATTCCTTCGCCTTCACTTTTAAGCTTAAATTATACTTAAGTATACATTTCGACCCCGTTATTGAATGTAGCGAGTAATGGATGTCAAATAAATTGTACCCGCATTACGTGACTTTTAAAACCAATATTCTTTTCTCTCTTTCGCTTTTAACTAGAAAGAGAGAGATGTATAAAGTAGCACTGCCTAAAATCAGTCTCGTGGAGGAATGTTAATAAATCCCTAAATGGTAGCTGCCTAGTTTTTTGTTTTCGTTGTAAGTAGTTAAAACGAGAAAGTGAAAGACAAATTACACGTTACATTCGGAAGAGCGACATAATGACGAACGGATGTTTCTTTTTGCATATAAACACGGCGTCACTCGATTTAGAATTTCTCAGTGTCGCAAGCGCAAGTTCGGTGACATTTTTGTTGTGAGCTGATGCCCACACACCACACAACAGTTTCCATTGCAGGCGTGATATCTTTACTGTTTTGTCATTATACGGGGTGTAAGGGACAGCGTCCCGCAAACTGATAGGGGTTGCTCAGTCAACGATACTGAACACATATCACCATGATTTTTTTTCAGGAAATGAAAAAAAAAATTTGCTTTTCCATACAAATTGTCTGATCAATGTGATTATTTTGTATGAAAAAGCAAATTTTTATTTTCATTTCCTGAAAAAAATTCCTGATGATAGTTGTTCAGTATCGTTGACTGAGCAACCCCTATAAGTTTGCGGGACGCTGTCCCTTACACCCCGTATAGATGATTTTACAGCATGCAGTTACCTAAGTTAAAGAAGTCTAAGCAAGACTAAAGCTTCTTAACCCTTATTTATTATTTGTTATGTACAAATAAGGCACTTATAGTATTTGACCCCATCTACTTGCCTTTTTTATGGTTCCGTACCCAAAGGGTCAAAACGGGACCCTATTACTGAGACTTCACTGTCCGTCCGTCCGTCCGATACCTACTTGTAACTTCGTAGCTGGCAAGGGATACTAGCTTAACCTAGTTGGGTAATTATAATTGACTTCCCTTTTGCATAAGAACTAGCACACTTTGCGGCGTATAGCTTAATTGAAGAACTTATCAAATTACATTTCATTCGCTCTACATCCCTTATCCGCCAATCTCCCGGTATTAAAAAAGTTAGAAGAAAATCTAGGATTTAGTAGAAGGCTGTTATATTGAATTCAATCCTAGTTTCCTACTAATTCTACTATCTTGAAGATATAAATTCGATTTCAGCTTTTCGATACTTCAGCACAAAAATCTAGGAACATAATTTGACTGAACTTTCAGATGATACACTCTACAACGCAAACGGAAAAACACTAGACTAGACAAGACAATCAAATCACAGACAGTAACTTATGTGACTAAGCATAATAATTGTAACTATCTCGTGATGTGAATTGTCCGGCGCGACGCGGCGGCACGCGACTACCAATTTCACGCTTTATTACTGCAAAACTGAAACTTCCAAACAAACCACGAGTTATGTCATCCTTCCCAGAAAACATTTACCGACAAAGCGAAGAAGTAGAATTAATATAGAGTGCCTTGGTGTAGGATCGTTGTTTTGTTTATATTTGATCCTAGTTTTCATGTTCGTATAATTTTTGTGTAGAGCTGATATTGTCGAAGTTGTTATTTTGTATGGGAATGAGGAAAAGTCGTAATTTTTTCATTTAATATTTTTGGTCTTTTATCGTTACTAAAATATCCCCTAAGGCTTAGCTTAGGGCCTTAGCTATGGTACGCAATTAAAGTATTCCCATCCCAATACACATCCCATAAATATAAGGCTACAAGTTTAAACAATCGTACTCGTACCTAACTTTTAATTAATAACTTGACTTTTTGAATCTAGTAATTTTTGAGTTGCGTATGTTATTTTTTCTATATTATCCTGGTTTGTTATATACGATTATGACATTATACGTATTTATAGGTATAGCCCTCTTGAGGTAGAGTCAACTGTTGATTAGAATATTTCCAGACTGGGTGTTTTTGGCGAGTCGTTTTCTGTGACAAGGATCTTTTATTGCCTTTTCGAATGACATAATACATCATATTGTGGAACTGGCTATTTCAATCTTTTTAGGGTTTCTGCCGTTGGGCGTCGGGAGATCAAGGAAGTTTCCTTCACGTTTGTTTACGTTGCGTTAGATCAAAGCGCCGCGCGTCGCTCACTCGTGCGCAGCGTAATTGTTTCCTCAATAAAACTAATCTGTATTATAATCCAGATGACTGTTTTTTGATTTCTGAGCTAATTAAAAGTAAGATAGAGACGCATTTATAGAAATAAATTGAAAGTTACACAACGAATGACTCTGACATGTTGCATCAGAAAACAATGCAAGTACGTATTCAATTGCCTTATTTACAAGTGCCTTGACCATACTGAAATATGGTGATATATGGAACATTGTGGAGCGGAGCACTCGAGTCAATAAATTGGTGCGCAAAACAAGGGCAGTGGCTGTTGACCCCGTGGCGATCTATCGGCGGCATCTGGCAATGATCTCGCGGTGCGCGCGCACGCGGAAGCGCCCCAACTGCGCCTGACCGTGTTTCAATCGGTGCTTGAATCAACTGAATCACGGTAGCACATCACAGTAGAAAGTATTGAAACACGTTGTATCGAAATTTTTGTACAAACACATGTTGAACGCTCTTCACACAGCTTTCAGTTTCGAGACTGCGTCTGACGGTCTGACCTAATGAGATCACGATGTTTACATAAAACAGACGCGCGTCGGGTATTCCGCCGCATGTATTATTATCTGCACGTACTGGATCCTCGAATGTTGAACCCTACCTTGACACGCATGTAGCGCCGGCGGCAGCGGCGCTCGGTGCGGAACAGAGGTGCGCGCGCGCAGGGTTGCACACAAATAGCTTTCCAGTCGGAACTCGAGTCGAGTGCTTCTCAGAACATTCCTGTACCCACAAACGGTTTAAATGTTCACTAAAGCGTTCGAGATAAGGGCACCATTAATTATAATTACCTTTTTAGTTGCTAGGTGACTGACATTACTTACACTCAACCTAAATGCATTTTCTTCAACGGGAACGCATCATTATAGCATTTGTATTCCTTTGACCGGTGCGTCAAGCTATCTTGAGATACAAATGGCTACGAAGGAAGCGATTAATTGGTTCCCGGTGTTTATACAGGAACACTTCCTTTAATTAATACGCGTGCGTGAATCGACAACATTATGCGAAGGGAGGGAATGTCCTAACTTTCTACAGTCACGCATGGTCTACATCCCACCCTCAAGGACCGGCAGGTGTGTTACGTTACGTTTGACGCGTGAATTTCTATAGGACGTCACGAAATGGGAACAGTTTTTTCATTAAAATGTCGAGCTTTTAAAAATAACAGGTAGCGAAAGTTTGTTTTTGACAAATTATGCGACTACTACATTGTATGAGTCATCAACAGCTGCTAAATGGCTATAACAGGCCAAACTCAGACTAGATGATATGCTAGGTACGTAAATAAAGCAGTTTAATTAATACAATCCACAACTTGTAGACAAAAAATTGGTCGTTTCCAATACTTAAACTGATTTAAGGGCCGCAATTATAGTTGAGACTCAGAACCGCACTCGGGAGTCGATCAAGCAAGTCATAATTAAACTTTTACTCAGAACTTGAGTAGCTTGTTAATTTATAAACGCAACCGCACTCAAATCAGGTACGTATCAGCTAAATCGAGTTCATAATCGTGAGTCAGTCTTTTTCTACTTCTTTTAACTTATTTGGCTATTGCAACTGGCAAATCAGCCAGTGTCAAGGCTGCATTCACCAGATTTTCCCCAGTTTGGCTAGGACAATGTAGGCTGAATCACTTGATTGACTGGGGAAGTTATACAGGGTGTTAAAATCAACTATAAGGGACGTATGGGAAAGTTATACAGGGTGTTAAAATCAGCTTTACGGGGTGTAAGGGAAAGTTATACAGGGTGTTAAAATCAACTTTACAGGGTGTATAGAGAAGTTATACATGGTGTTAAAATTGATTTTGACATTTTCTCTATACACCCTGTAAAGTTGATTTTAACACCCTGTATAACTTCCCCATACACAGAGTAAAGTTGATTTTGACACCCTGTATAACTTCCCCATACACCCCGTATAGTTGATTCTAACACCCTGTATAACTTCCCCATACACTCCGTATAATTATTTTTAACACTCTGTATAACTTCCCCATACACCCCGTATAATTGATTTTAACATCCTGTATAAATGGCGCAAAACACATGGCTGATACGCACTTAATACGTGACTAGCGACACATCCCGAGTGCGCGCCCGCGTTCTAAATTTGAATTTCAATGTTTATAAATTAGGAGCGACTCGGCTGAAGTCTGAGTCGTGATAGCGTACCTAAGTAGGAACTAAAAATTAGACTGAGTAAGACAGGCGACTTAAAACTCTACATAAAACTAGTATCAAATTTGAGTGACTTTTATAAATACAAGCATAAGTATGTTGTATGTTATGAGTGCGAGAACACGCATCATTATTACCAAATACCGGATACAGTCGTTAATCGGACAGGATTCAAGTAATCGAGCAGAAATCGTTTTTTTACGGCCAATGATTGGGTAAGATGATTTTGCACTAATGCTGCCGAGGTAAAGAGAAGCCTGGCTATGGCAGCTTATGGCCATTAATGTCCATTGTATGGTAATGGTAATGGGCGACGAGAAAGTGTTCGCTGCTAACTGGCCACCACGATGTTGGCCAAATTTGCATATTAGGTAACTACGGCCCGAGGGCTACAACCGAGAGGACGTCATATTCCGTGAACAGGATATCCAATAAACACTCCGAAATGTTCAAACAACGGATTACCAAACCGACCATTTTTGAATTGGGAACACGGAACAAAAAACTCAAGATTGAAACCAGTTCAACACACAGCTTAAAAGCTTTTAATGTAATCGCTTCTTTTGTTTCCCGGAGCGTGATTCCCATTGTTCATAAAAAAGAATTTGACACCTCTAAATCACCGTTAAAACTGTTTCGGCGTTAATCTGTGGCCACGCGCGTCGCGGCTCACTCGCTACTCGGCACGGACGGAACCGGTAGGCGAGGTAACAGCTAATAAATACTAATGAGAATAGCTCCCTAAGCTTTAATGGCCGTGTCAACATAAACAATAACCTCTTCCAAGTTCCGAAGAGATTTAGATAACCCTCATCTGAGGCATATCTTAGAGAATAGTTTATCTTTAGGACCTTTTGACGGATAAGTGAGAAAATTTATGTTGACTCCTATTTTATGTCAAACGGAACACTAGTTTAGTGGTTTCTATTATTGAAAGCGTGTAAACTAATTCCCAACTTGTAGTTGGTAGCTGGAAACAGCATTAACGCTGTTTCCTATTTCGGCGCTATGGCTATTAATCACAATGACAGTTTAGTTATTATTGGTTTACTTTGCAGCTAATAAAATATGTCACAGTGTGACTGTTTATTGCGGTTTCGCTACCTACGCTATACAAGCAATTCGTAAAGGCTAGCTTTCAATTTGTGACCGGTAAACAAACCAATCACACCACTCCTACCATTGCTAGAGTGCTACGTACGCATTTTGTGCTTAAAAGTTTCTACAATTTGTCCTTAATTATAAACTCAGGATTTTAATATTGGGTACTGTGCTAGAGTTTGTAAAAATGAAGTTTCAGAACGCCGATTTTGAAATCGAAATTCAACAACGTATTTACTGGTTTGCCGAATTCTGCCGGCGGCATAACGCAGCGAAGCACGTACGCCGTGCACCTGCCTGCTTGGGAAGCTGTAACTGTGATTAATCTTTTTCGGAAGAGCAGTTTAGTCGTCTGTAGGCAAGTGTGTCGCGCCTTGCCGGCCGGTGAGACGACTACTGACTGAGCGGCGTGTGCCGGAGACGTTTCACTATCGTTGCTGCATCTCTAAATGATAGACCAACATCTGTCAATAGGAAACCATTCAATGTAAATACTTACTTAATCCAAATTCCATTCAAACTATATTCGTCCGACGCGACAGTAGATGTTTTAATTTAGAACAACAAACATATAAGCTCTCGGAACAAATGCTTCACGTCAATGTCTAAAACAAGCTCTATTTCAAGCAGACAGATATACCTATGGGAACTTCGTATATGTGGGTACTCAGACGACCTCCGACTCGCGACAGACTGAGTGTTTATAAATAAAAAGCGCCCATTCATCTCCTTTTAATTTTTAACTCCCAATTTCAGAGGCGCACCCGTCGTCGTTACGCTAGTAAAAGTAAATTGCCCCTGATTTTTTAAAAGCTTCATTAAATCGCATGTTTTCAGTTTTGTCAGAATGGTTTCGTGACGACTTTCCATATCATAAATTAACATGATGACGCATTGACGCTACGATTTTTCAGGCCAATGTGAAATTATCACATCTAACGAATCTATGCTTCAGCGCTGTGTTTCTACGACTAGGTTGTTGGAACTGAAAGCCTGCCTAGTTATACTAAATCCAGATGACTTTACGCCTAGAATCTCCGTTGAGAAGTCAAACAGAAATTGTAGAAGTTGTAAGGGCCGTTCATTTTGTGCTCTAATAACCAAACGCGTTTCTGAGCGGACTCTTCCGTTGCTCGGGGCTAATGAGCGTGCGAATATGAAATCACAATATTGCACTGCGCCGATGCGTTTGGAATACCAGATATTTTTGGAAGGAAGGAAGCGTCTGGCGACGGTTTTCGTTCGTGAATGACAATAAACATCACTCCCGGTCTCACGGTCGACCGTACGAGTGTATAGCAATGTGACGTCAGTGAAGGATCCTAAACTTAAATTGCCCATTAGCAGGTACCTGGAAAGGGCGGCGGTTTGGGAAACTAAACTACTACATACTACTATATTAGAAGCGAAACCACAGCCTGCACGCACAGTATGCAATTTCAGTGGCATTATTTATTGACAAATGTTTGAAGAATATGTAGAGAGAAGATCATATGTTTATTCAAATCGGGACTTTTTGGCTGTATACCAAGAGCTTCCTTAACTTTATCTTTGTCACGTGCACATTTAGTACCCGCTCGAGCGTGTCTCAGAAATTATGCAGTACAGAGTATGCAGTAAAGGTTGTTACCCGACCTACGCACGCACTCTTGCATAATTTATTCGGACCCTTTTTAAAACATCTCTTACACAGGTTTAAATCATGAGCACACAAAAGTCAAGCACACAAATCAGCAAAATCGTTTAGCGGCGACCAGATAAGGCCATTACTAAAACAAGAGCCTCGGCTTGCTCCGGTGCGGGTAACAACCTTTACTGCATACTCTGTACTGCATAATTTCTGAGACACGCTCGAGCGGGTACTAAATGTGCACGTGACAAAGATAAAGTTAAGGAAGCTCTTGGTATACAGCCAAAAAGTCCCGATTTGAATAAACAAATGATCTTCTCTCTACATATTCTTCAAACATTTGTCAATAAATAATGCCACTGAAATTGCATACTGTGCGTGCAGGCTGTGGTTTCGCTTCTAATATAGTAGTATGTAGTAGTTTAGTTTCCCAAACCGCCGCCCTTTCCAGGTACCTGCTAATGGGCAATTTAAGTTTAGGATCCTTCACTGACGTCACATTGCTATACACTCGTACGGTCGACCGTGAGACCGGGAGTGATGTTTATTGTCATTCACGAACGAAAACCGTCGCCAGACGCTTCCTTCCTTCCAAAAATATCTGGTATTCAAACGCATCGGCGCAGTGCAATATTGTGATTTCATATTCGCACGCTCATTAGCCCCGAGCAACGAAGAGTCCGCTCAGAAACGCGTTTGGTTATTAGAGCACAAAATGAACGGCCCTTACAACTTCTACAATTTCCTGTTTGACTTCTCAACGGAGATTCTAGGCGTAAAGTCATCTGGATTTAGTATAACTAGGCAGGCTTTCAGTTCCAACAACCTAGTCGTAGAAACACAGCGCTGAAGCATAGATTCGTTAGATGTGATAATTTCACATTGGCCTGAAAAATCGTAGCGTCAATGCGTCATCATGTTAATTTATGATATGGAAAGTCGTCACGAAACCATTCTGACAAACTGAAAACATGCGATTTAATGAAGCTTTTAAAAAATCAGGGGCAATTTACTTTTACTAGCGTAACGACGACGGGTGCGCCTCTGAAATTGGGAGTTAAAAATTAAAAGGAGATGAATGGCGCTTTTTATTTATAAACACTCAGTCTGTCGCGAGTCGGAGGTCGTCTGAGTACCCACATATACGAAGTTCCCATAGGTATATCTGTCTGCTTGAAATAGAGCTTGTTTTAGACATTGACGTGAAGCATTTGTTCCGAGAGCTTATATGTTTGTTGTTCTAAATTAAAACATCTACTGTCGCGTCGGACGAATATAGTTTGAATGGAATTTGGATTAAGTAAGTATTTACATTGAATGGTTTCCTATTGACAGATGTTGGTCTATCATTTAGAGATGCAGCAACGATAGTGAAACGTCTCCGGCACACGCCGCTCAGTCAGTAGGTCGTCTCACCGGCCGGCAAGGCGCGACACACTTGCCTACAGACGACTAAACTGCTCTTCCGAAAAGATTAATCACAGTTACAGCTTCCCAAGCAGGCAGGTGCACGGGCGTACGTGCTTCGCTGCGTTATGCCGCCGGCAGAATTCGGCAAACCAGTAAATACGTTGTTGAATTTCGATTTCAAAATCGGCGTTCTGAAACTTCATTTTTACAAACTCTAGCACAGTACCCAATATTAAAATCCTGAGTTTTATAATTAAGGACAAATTGTAGAAACTTTAAGCACAAAATGCGTACGTAGCACTCTAGCAATGGTAGGATGTGGTGTGATTGGTTTGTTTACCGGTCACAAATTGAAAGCTAGCCTTTACGAATTGCTTGTATAGGTAGGTAGCGAAACCGCAATAAACAGTCACACTGTGACATATTTTATTAGCTGCAAAGTAAACCCAATAATAACTAAACTGTCATTGTGATTAATAGCCATAGCGCCGAAATAGGAAACAGCGTTAATGCTGTTTCCAGCTACCAACTACAAGTGGGAATTAGTTTACACGCTTTCAATAATAGAAACCACTAAACTAGTGTTCCGTTTGACATAAAATAGGAGTCAA
>JARACY010004562.1:0-26249 GCA_029255725.1 Scrobipalpa atriplicella | reverse complement strand
ATTACACTTGCTTAGTATTGAAATAGCATTGTGAGTGCAATAAAATACTGACAATCAACATCTACCAAGTACTTGTAGTTAGTTGTTACCTGGACTTGGTGATATGTCGTTTGAGGCTGTTCTGCAGCTGCTGCACGAGCGCGGCGGCGGCGCGGTGCGACGCAGCTTTAGTTCGCTGCGTGGCCGTCGCTTGCGCACGCTCCGCCTCCGCCTACACATTTAGTATGTTTTATCACCACTTATTGTATAATAGTTACTACTATCGGCAGGTCTAGTGTCGCTGTAAAAAACTTTGTTCCCAAAATCCCAATTTTCTAATAGTTTATTTGGGTTCAATCAAAAATATGTTTATTTTGGTGTAGTTTTTTTTTAGCTGGAGAACATTCTGACCAGATAAAAATATTGTTGGTCACACTGGTGTGACTACCTGGTGTGACCACGATTGGCTAGTAATTAATGAACTCTATTATTTACCTGATTGACCCGATGTGTGGCATGGTTCAACATCTCCTGCCAGGCCGGGTCTAACGTCACTCCTCCAGCAGAGCCCTCCGCTAGCCTCTGGAGCCCCTGCTCAGCTAAATAGACCATCTCTCGGGCGGCCGCGTGTGCGCTATTCGCCTTGTCATATGCGATGGTTGCAGTTTGCAGCTCCTGAGATGTCTAAGGAAAACATATTGAGATTTGGTTATTTTTTAGTTCTTGATACATTTATTTTATTAATATTTATTCAAAACTAAAGCTCTTGAACTTTTTTTTAAGTTAAACAATGCAAAGACGTGTTCCGATTACGAAAACCGGTGTTTTATTATTTGGCCATTCAAACAAAAAAAAAACTACGCATTTTCGTAATAATAAGCAACATAAAACTTTTGCCTTCATGAATTTCAATAAAAAGAGATGTAACTAAGTTTGTTAGTATTATTACTCTGTGGTTATAGAAAAGGTGCTTACAATATTAGCCCTAAATCTGGCTTCATAATATGGCCGTGCCTTGTGTACGCTAGTCCCGAGCTTCTTAGTCAGCTGCTGGATACGTAGATGCCCTTCAGCAAGCAGTCTCCGGAACGCGAGCCGAGCCTCGTCCAGCTCAACTTCCAGTCGGTTGATCTCATCTGTGGCTGTGTTCAGTCGCTCTAGTTCAATCTGTGGTAAATATAATTTATACTTGTGATTGTTGGCACTTGGTGAAACTCCATTGTATAATGTTGTTGTTATAACCAGCCAATGGTAGGTTTTTCACCAACAACTTCACTTTGCCCTTTAAACTAAAGATATAAGATTTTTTAGTAGACAATCAGGTATTGTAACCAAACTGAGAATATCTCACAAAATTTTAATATACCCTTGTGAACCCACAATCTCTGGATCAAAAACTAATATAAATGCTGAATACTTTTAACTATAATTTTTACTTCATTAAAGAAATTGGGTCAGAGAGTCAAGTTCAGGGCGCAGTGTAGAAGTTGGTGTCTAGGCTTTGGGCACTATGAATCGCATAGGAAAATAATTTAAAAATTATTTAAAAAAAAAAAGAATTTTACTTTGGAATTAGAAAAGTTTCAGACGAAATTGACCCCCATGAGATTTTTCCAAGCCTTTTTTCCATAATGCCCCAAAGGCTACACACCAACCTGAATTTAATAACAAATTATTCCTGAAGAAATGTATTATATTTTAATATTCCCTTTGTGTGAAGTGTTAAATTAGACCTCGATTTCATAGAACAATAGATCAAGACTAAGCATTAAGGTTTGAGGTACTGAGTAGTATATTATCAATGATAATATGATAATTTATCATAGTAATGCTAAAAAAAACCAAAAAACATCAAAACTAAAATAGACAACAAAAATAAACTGCGTGGGACTGTCTGTATAAGAAATAAATTCAGATACTAACAGCTGTACTCGTACTCGTAAATCAGTTCCCTTGGCCTTGTCTAGATTCATTGAATAATATTGATTATTACCTGCACCCTAGGATCCAAAGCTTCCGAACTCTCCGCCCCGTCGTTCATTGTTGTCTCAATGGACGCTCATTTTCATAGTAATTTACTAATAACTCACAGCCTCTGAAGGTTTTATTTATTGCATTGTACTTTTATTGAATGCGGCATATCACAGTTCGGCTTTAGCTTGCGCCAGTCAGTTACAAAAACACCGCAACGAAAATTTTACTGTTTTTGCTGTATTCCATTCGTTGCGATTGCGAAAAATTGACATGACAGTTATTTTTTTAATGAATGAGTATGATGAACGAGCTAGGCCGACCGGAATGAATGGAGGACAATACAGACGAGCCGACTTAGTTGCCGATAACGTTATTTTGCAAAAACGTTACTCAGATATCTCGTCTAGATCGTACCGACTTCCGGTAGATTTTGACAGTTTTTGTTTGACACCAAATCAGTGGTGCCAAGTGCGGCGACTTATCGCCATTTAGGCTATCTTGAAAGGTGCCGCGGCGACCAAAAATTGGGAATGGCGACTGGTCGCCATTTAGGCTATCTCGAAAAAATATTAGGCGACACTAGGCTGCTTCAAGATTAAAAGAACTTATGACAGAAAAGTTGGAAATTTTCTTAGTGAAACGAAACGCACAACTATACCACAGATTAGATAGAGCATCAGTGCCGCTTTTTTGTTCTGAATTTAGATCATTTCTATATGACACAAAGATGACAGAGACATACATATTTCGTATAACACATTTCTTTCATTGATTGTTTAAGTCGCACGAAAACTTAAGCATTTTTATTTTGTCCGAAAGTTTAGTCATAAATGTCCTTAAAAAGTATATGTACTTATAAAAACAAGCATTTATTTAAGCCATCCTGTCCTTTTCGGTTTCATGAGGCAAAAAAGTAGCCATTTAGGCTATTTTTCTAATTTTTTGGGCGATTTTAGGCTACTTCACCTTTAAAAAAAATTGGGCGATTTTAGGCTACCTAGAATTAATTTTTCTGCGACTTTACGTCGAAAAGACTTGGCAACACTGCACCAAATGACATTTCGTGCGTCATCGTTCGTTCATCAACAATTCGCAGAATTTTTCATACAAAAATAACCAAAAATGGTATTTACAATAAATTTTAAGCGTGTTTATTGGCACTAATATGTGGTTAAATAATTTACACATCTCGTGCATTTCAGGCAACCGAAGTCGAAGAGACTATCAAGCGAATCCAAGCTCACAAAGGTGTTATGGGAGTAATCGTCGTCAATCATGAAGGTTTGGTCGATTATCCAGTTATTCCCTTGGTTACTTTGATCAATAACGCAGCTTCGTATCCTTAATACATCTACGCTCACACTGCACGAACCAATAAACACGTGTGGTTGTTAATTTTTCATTTATGCTTACTTAAACTTTCTAATGTTTCAGGAATACCAATCAAGAGTTCCTTGGACAATGCAACATCCGTGCTTTATTCTGGCCTGATTGGACAGCTGACTGAAAAGGCCAAGCATGTTGTGCGTGAAATGGTTGGTAATTTCTCTACTACTACTTGGAATTTCTGTATTTATGTTCTTACTGTCTAAACCTATTTTACTGTTTCAGGATACATCCAATGAGCTGACATTCCTTCGCCTGAGGAGTAGAAGACATGAAATTCTCATAGCACCAGACAGAGAGTTCATTCTCATAGTCATACAAAACACTTCTGACTAGTTGAAACTGGTCGTTATAAGCGCAATACCACAGTACACTATAAGTTGACATAGCCCAGCAGCTGACATCAGGGTTTATCATCAACTCGAAACCCACAACAGAAGAAGCAGCTTGCACATATAGGCAGCAGGGTTGAGTCAGCCCTTTGTTCTCAGTAGTGCCTTTACTAGTTCAGGCCATGGTGTGTATTGCGCATTATTGTATGTGGCATATATACTCCAAGTGCAATTTATTTGCTTGATTGAAAAAAACAGCATTCACAGTATTGTTTAAGTAAATTATAAACAATATAAAATAGATTTGCACTCAACCTAAATTTTAGAGAAAATGATTGGGAAAAATGCACTTATATTCTACAAATCGTAATTTAGAAAATAGTAAGCATAAACTTTAGTTACTAAGCTTAATTTGTTGTAATATTTATCTGTAATAATTACTAATTTTGTGTAAAGTTTATTTTTAGGATATGTTTTTATAAAGCTCATTTATTTATTATTTTCTAGAATCAATTTCTGATACATTAATTTTGACAGACTTTATAAAGTAAAAATAATAAAACAAATAACTTCCAGAAAAATATTTTATTTCAATATTAGTCACACATACCTATACAAACATCTCTTCAGTCTTCTAATTTCATTGACTATTTCAACCCCAGAATAGACTCACCATAATCTATTCATCATCATCAACATACACACACACATCCCATCCCAGATATGTATAGATAAATCAATTTAGTAGCATAGTTATAAAAGACTGGTAGATTATTGATCAATCTGTACTGTATCCATGCAAAGTTGATTTATCTATAATTATCTATAAACAGGGTTTCTCAAACTGGTGTTCACAATCCCCTAGGAGGGGTTCTTTCTTGTGTATTGAATTTTTTTAATTTAATTTGCGAAAAGTTGTTTTTTGAAACTGTATTTGTGATGTTCATTAAAATCTGCGGGTAGATAGACTTTCTTTTTTTCGCCCTATCATCTGAGAGCTTTTCAACAGTGGTATACAGGGTCATAACATAACATAAGTTTGAGAAACCCTATTCTATAACTATTTTTCAACTACAACCATCCCTGTTACAAACCAACCAACACTACTTACCACTTCTGTAGTATTCGTAGTCTTTCGTCTTCAGTTCTTCTGTGGAGTAGTGTAGTCTTCTATTCTTTTAATTTTATTGCAAAGTTTGTGTGTTAGGTATTTGGTTTGTGATTTGATTACCTCATAAGATTTTTAATCACATGATAAAAATTGTCAAGACCCATTAGTTGTTGAAAAAGAGTTAATTTCTTTATTACATTTGATTATGTTATGGGTATCTATTTTAGAATGTTCAGCAAGTAGGCAGTGATTTGTGCTCCTGACTCTACATTTTAAAGTAGTTTTATAATTTTATGGACCCAGTTCCTTTTTGCAAGAGGTACACATTTAATGCTCCAACAGCAACCTTCACTGTTTTTGGATTTATATTTTTCTTCAGTTCAGGATTGACGAGGGTCTTAGCATAGCATTGTTTTGAAGTGAAAGTTTAATTTTAGGGACCCAGCTGCTGTGAGCACATTTTGCTAACTATTTACTTCTATACTCACCTTATGTAATTTTATATTTTTTTGAGTGTGCTGAAAGCACAGTCTGTTTCAGAGCAACAACTATTGAAAATTTTGAACTTAGCAATTTTAGAATAACTTTTATTTTTTATTATTACTATTGTCAAATCATAATTTTATTATTATTACCTATTATCATCAATTACTTGTTGCTTGAATCAGTTTTTTGGCAACTGCTGTTTTACGAAAGTAAAAGATCATGAATTACGTTTTTAAGTTTATTTATTATACCATAGTCACACAAAGAAATGTAAGTAATACATTTATTTTAAAACATTCAACATGTTTCAACACCTAGGTGCGATTTAGAAGCCATTTTTAGTTGTTATTGTAGGTTTTACTATTTTGTAATTATTTTAACATTATATTTAGGCTTCTATCTCAAGTGTATTAAGTTAAAACTACGAAAAGTGCTTCATGTTGCAGGCAAAATCAAAACATGTTGAAAAATATAGTTTTATCCTCTAACCTTAATTAAAGAACTTACAAAATTTTTCAATTTATAAAGAAGAAAGATTTTGTTACTGAAACTACTACATTATAGTAACTAGTTATATTCTGTGGTTTTGATAAGATTATAATGTTTACGAAGTATGCCATTTTATAATATTAATGTTTCAATGATTTGTACGGAAATTGATTCAATTGGTTTTATCTCCAAATAATTTATGTCAATTACATTGTCAAAAGATTTACAAAGTTTTTATCTTTTTGTAAAGAATAATTAATTAGATAGGTACTTTTGTCCGAAACATAATGTTATTTTGGTCCATAAAATTAACAAGTTTTGTCAACTTAAATTATAATGTACTTGAGAGTTGCTGGATACTAGTTTTACACTACTTTAATTTTTGATAATTTTAGCAGGTATTTTTCCTCGGTTTTTGCTATTGAAGAATTTTCAGTTTTTCTTGAAGTTTTTGAGTTTGTTTAGATCCAGGACTTTAAAAACTCACCTTACTGCGGACGCTTCTTTGTAGCCGTCCTGTAAATTACAAATCAGCTTATTTAATTATGTAACAAATAACAAACAATATTATTAAAAATAAGCATGATTTGAACATAAAATGTAAATATGCAAATGAAAATTATTCTTATTTTGATAGAATTTTGAGATTTGTTTTAATATAAAATTAAATAAGAAGCAAATAAAAATAACCACAGGCGCGGCGTATATTTAATGAAATTATTTTTAGATAAAAATGATAAAATTATGTTAATAAAATGGTTGGAGTCGAGAGTTGCAGGTTAAATTTACTTTTTGTAATGCCATGTCGTGTATTGATCGACCATGCATTGTTGTAATGTATGGATGTTCATAAAAAAGAATATTATGTACGGTTGAATCTTGGGATGAATGCCTGGTCATGGAACTCATGCAATTTTTTTAGATTTAAACAGAGTGGGTAGGTCTGAACAAGTTGGAAGTCTATGGGGGAGGCGTATTTTCAGCAGTGGATGTCTTCCGGCAATTTTAGATGGCAATAAGGTGCCCAAAACAGATTTGTTAAACATAAAAAGCACGATATAACAAGCATGTTAACACCTCAACCATTATGACGTCACCGCGCCTGTGTACTAAATTATACCAACTCAATGCGCTACTTGGGCGGGCGCGCGTAGGGCGAGGCGCGCTGGTAGTGCTGGGGCTGCTGACGCGCGGGCCCCCCCGGCCGCCTGGTCCCCACATCGCGCGCCTTGAACTCCCTCGCAGGCGGAGTGTCTTTGTAGTACGGCTCGTCTTCGTAGTAGCGCTCGCTACGGTCGTAGTAGAAGTCGGACTCGGCGGCGCGCGGCGGCCCGCGGACCTGCGTTGAGTACCCGGGGGTTGAGTAGCCCTGCGTTCATGGTTCATTAGTGTGGGATTTTGGGGTGTGTTGTGAGATGAGAAGCGGCCTTTAAGCTTAAATTGTATAGAAAATAATGACTTCACTGTTTTTGTAAAGAGAAACTTTAAAAGTGAACTTATCCTGAAGACATCTTGGTCAATAGAACAAAACTCAAAGTGCGAAAGCCAGGCTTCAAAAACCTGTAATTTAACAGAAGATGGTCTTGACCATAATCCCTTAGTTCAGAGAATCTGACCTCTTGTTAAAGGTCAAATTAATCTAGACTTAAGAATTTTCGCTCAAGACCACCTCAAATTGACCCATCACGTCCAATATATACGAACCTGCGGCTCCGGCGTGTAAGGGTCCTCATACCCTGCGTAGGGCGTCTCCATGGCGTTGCGCGCGCGGTCCAGGATGCTGATGACCTTGGACTTGCCGGGCATGGGGCGCGCCATCGGCGGCGCGGGCGGCATGCGCGGCGGCGCGCGGCCCGGCGGGCCCGGGCGCGGGGCTGGCGGGCCTGGAGGATAATAGGATGTAAAGCATCTTGCTGTTGGAAACCATTTTATGTAGATACGTGACTGGCTCTCCAGGACGAGATTTCATGGGCTTTCTAGAGGAATAAGACTCTTTTCCGCAGTATAAATTTACAGTATTATTATCTCACGATTGCCGCTCGGCCATACTTGTGGTTGAGCGTACAGACACGCGGCATTGTGTGCATAACTACAGGTTTACAATGGCGAACTCACGCACACTATGGTAATGTGCGTGCAGGTACATTTACACACATAAAAATTCTACTTATTTGTAAGGCGGTATTCACACTGGCTACTGGCTGCGCGACAGAGCGCGTGATTGTCTATGCTCTCATGGTTTAAAACAATGAAACTTAGACAATATCTGCCTTACGCGACGTAGCGCGGAGCCACTGTGCGGTACGCCTAAGTCAATAAACGAAAAACTTATGAAGGTATTCACTTAATTTATATTTAAATTATTATTATATATAAATTTTAAATAATAATCAACAATAAAACGAAATCTTAGTATAAGTAGTATAAGATGTGTAAATCATGTTATTATGAAACCAAAAACAAATTGTAGAAATATGAAACTAATAAATAGATAGAACTTTGTAAAGTGTAAAGACCTGCTATGATAGGGCCCTGGTAGGAGAAGGATCGTTTGGTGATGGTGCATGCACTGTACAGGACATTCTTGGGAGCCCCCGGTCGCTCTAGCAGCGGTTGCCTCGCCTCTCTGCCATCTGGCGGACAACCAGACTAAGGTTACTTTACTAAGGCCATAATGTGGTGCCTTGACATGTTATGGGATATTTACTAGACTAGACATTTTGATGGCATCCTCAAGAGTATTCTGTACAATATGGTTAGATTAGTTAAAGATTTTAGCACATTACAATAACTCAACACTTATCCAATAATTTTCAGTCATAATAATAGGTGAACAAATACATGGACCAGAGTTGAAATGAAGTTGTTAAGTTGCTGTAATGTGCGAAAACCTTGAAAAAGACAGTAGGGTGTCATTGGCCACGATTCAACAGAAACAAAATTGAATTAAAATAAAACCATATTTTCTGCCATGAGAGAATGGAAAGGGACAACACTACAGATGGATTTATTATAATCCTTTCAGATCAAGCATCTGCGGACAGTATAAACCTGTTAGATCAAGAATCTATGGCTTGCTGTGAATAGGTCTGGACCGGACCAAATTCTTTTGAATTTTTAGAACAAATTGTAGGACAGAAAATGACAAGTATGGTTTTATTATAGTGAAATCATGTGTCTGACGAATTGCGGCCATTGTGTAAAAAATAAAATAAAACTACAAACCTCTGTCCATGATATCTCTCATCTGGTTCTGTCGGAACATATCATTATCAGGAATGAGGTATTTCTTCACCTCGGCGAGGGCGTATGCGATCCTCGCGTGCGCCTCCGCGGGCGGGGCCAGCGCTGAGATTTCAACGTGCAGCTCATCCGTCAGGTGAGCGTATTTCGGGTCCAGGGAGTTTCTTAGCTCTTCCTCTTTTTGTCTGAAAAGTGAAAGAAGGTATAGAGTATCCAACTTTAATAGTATGCTTAAAAATTATGACATACAGAAAAATTATAAAGGTAAGGTCATACCCTAGAATATTTACAATACAAAGTTGAGGTATCCATAAGAGGATCCCTCAATAATTAAGTGGTTTTTTAAGAGGTCACAATTTTAAACTTTCCAAAACTAGAGCAAATAACAACACATGAAAGCACTTTTTGAGCAACAGGGTGGTGGAGGCTTGGAACAAATTACAAGATATTATAAAATCTGAATCCACAAAAAACTTAAACATTTAAAAACAGACTAGGCCAATTGTACTACTTCTCTGTGTAATCAATTTGTAATTTCTGTGTTTTTTGTGCAATAAAGTATATTTGTATTGTATTGTACTAGATTTTATAACTGACAAAAAAAAAACAACAATGGATAACTGGATACAGGCAACTAACAATCGTCTCAACTGCCTGTCTGCTAATAAATAAATAATAATAACAGTAAGGCAAAAATGAGTAAAAACAATTTAAACACATTTTAATTACCTGTCCCTCATGGAGCCTCGTCCCAATACAGCCATTTTGCACATGGTCTCTTCCTGTAGGTGTTTCATTGTGTTTCCTTTAGGTCCCAGCAGTTTCCCCACAAAGTTGAACTGAAAATAATCAGCAAATTATTGAAATGTCATTGAAAGTGGAATTTACTTCCACAATCCAGTTCTGAACTTAATAAAGTTTATTGTGGAAAAACTATAACACTGTGTGACAATGTGTAAAACAACAAAGTATGGCAAAGCAGCAGTTGTGTGATATAAAACAACTAAACAGGAGGCAGATTCAATATCCACAAAGCTTCCAGGTCGCAAATCAAACATTTATCTTGAGCCAGTATGCTAAAAATAAGTCAAACCAGCCCCTGTAGCATGCCACCGCGCGATAACGAATATATCGCATCTATCTGTCAAACTCCCATACGATTTGCATGCTACGGGGGCTGCTTTTTAAAAGTTATTTACCTTAGGGTGTTCCTTCAAGGGCACAAGAACCTTAACGGTGACCTTTGCTGGCTTCTCTCGGTACACATCCAAGTATTTGCTGTCTTTCGGTGGAGTCCTGCCAGTGGTTTGCACTTTTGATACCTCTGTAAATTGCATGTCAAGTTTAATTTTGATGCACTAACTTACATGGAGTAGGTATTGATTGACAGAGATTTGAGGTAGTCAGGAAGCCTTTTATTTTTATTTGGTGTGGTATTTATCTATCTATTCCGGCGTCTCAAGTCTATCGTTCTAGGTGAGGTCATTGAACCCAAAAACTGTTGCACCATGTTTTCTTGTACAAATATTTGACGAGGCCGGGTGAAATATTCGAGGGAAAATGATGTGGCGATGTATTTTCACGCAGCCACAGACACCGGCACTCTTGTACAAAACAACCTTCCGCCGAAAGAAAAGTATAAAAATTACCACGAAAATGTATTTTGGAAATGGCCTACCTTGGTCGATAAGTTTGCAAGATATAGGAAATTTAGCATTGTTGAGCTTGATCTTCTCAGCCAATAGGTCCCTCATGTATTCGCCGGCTTTTTCGTTAATTTTTGAGCCGTCCTCGCCATCTTGACCTGCTCCGTCGTCCCCATGGCCCTCCATGTCTTGGTTAGAATTACGCTTAAAATCACTGCTGTTGTAGCCGTTCTTATCGTATTCACTTGCCATTTTATACTTATCACACAATTATTAGCACTATTTTCACGTGAAACGTGTATTTATTATGAAAAACTAAACAAATGCACTCGTACCACTCGTACGATACGACGCGATTTGACGCGAACGAATGCTAAAAAAAAAAATGTTTTTCTTGTCTATGGTTAGTCAATAAAATTTACGGCACCTATCTTTACCTGTGCGAATTGTGCGATTTTAACAAAACGCTTTCTTTTTCAGTTTATATGAGCAGGACATGAGTAATAAAATAAGTTAGTGTAAAATGCAGATATTTTGCGGGTAAAAACCCGGGAGGTTCCCATCTCTACGACGGGTGTAGACTTACGGTGCGCTCTGATTGGTGGATTCTCTTTTGTCTATGGTTGAAAAAAATGTTACCATATGCGTAAATAAATTTCTACTTTTATTTTAATTTTAACCTACGTAGGAACAATTTTATCGTCTCAAACACTGTCTTATGCTGTGCTCATGAACAAAAAATAAATCACTCTAGTGTAAAAAAATCGTTCTTGTTTTTGTCTAGGATAAAATACGGACTCTTTGTTTTTACATTTTATTTAACAATAAAAATGTACAATAATTAACAAGGTATCAACAAATTAACAATTAAAAGCCTAATTAGCAAATTTAATTTCTAGCAATTTCTTGGTCATTTTCCTTGCTGCTTTTAGCCTGGCTCGTTGGACGACTATAACTCCAAAGTCCTCTTGGGGTACCATCATTATTTCATATTTTTTGGTATCAATGCGTAGCACCATTATTTCATCAAACACATTCTAGAACATGAATGAAGTTAATTTTTTATCGGGAAAGCTTGTAATACCTATATTGACTATCTACCATACCTATTCAAGAGATGATTGCAAGATTTTCCATGCTGGACTGGGAGCGAAAGAAAAACATAGAATGTGCCAGCTGCTTCTCCTCCCGGGCATGCTTTAAAAACCAGCTAATGGATTCGAGGGTTTAATTGTAATTAATCATTTGATTCAGTATTTATTACAATTTAATATTTGGTGAAAATTTTTTTGGCCTCTACAGTATTGCCAATCTAATTTTGAAAATTCTAACCATTTCCTTGACTGCATTTCGAACCACACTCCCTAGGGGGTTTATTTTTCTGCCGAAGTTTGTTGCGTTCACCACAGAGATGTTTGTGAATACTGGCTCACCTAGGATAAAATGCTCAAATCAGTGTAAAAACGTCAACAATTTTTTACGATCTAATTATAACAGTTGAAAAGAAAAGTGACTACTTCAGTAAACTTAAACTATGTTTTGATTATAATAATAGTGTAGGTACAGTAGTTTAACCCTATATAGTGAGTAGGTACTTTGTAAAGGCTGCTACACACATGGCGCCGCCGGCATATCCACTATCACAAACAAGCAGAAACGGGCATTCCACGCGAAACTCAATCTTATGATTTGGAAAGAAGGGGTTGGGACTTGGGCTATTCAGCGCAACAGCCACTGCGGCCTGTAAATCAATCTTTACTCCAAACGTTAGGTAAGGTAGAGCTTACCGCCTTGCGGCGTGCCGCCAGCGGCACTGTGTGTGTAGGATAAGAAGCTTAAGCGGCAGGCAGTTCCCTACCTTGTTGATTAATTAGTATTACGCTATCAACTGATTCATCATCCACGATTCTGTCAATCACGTGGTTGATCTTATTAATGGATGAGCTCTGAAATAAATAAATGTTTTTTTTCTTAAAATCGACGAACCCTAGCAGTTTTTAAACAAATAGGCCTTCCGCCTCGTGGTTTATGTAAATACAATATCTAAGATAAGACAGCGACCGAAAGCGACGACTATACTAAGCGTGCCTTCCGAAGCACGTAATCCTTTTTACAGACAATCAAATAATTCAGCCTGCATGCACTTTTACGCCACTCTCTGAGGTAGTTAGTTATTTCGATAAAGTACTTACTGTTTGTACAAGTTGTTCATCTTTCTGATCTTTTATTAAATTAGGCAAAATTTTCATTCTCTCTTATTGATAATTCAAACAAGGCGTAATTAATTAAATTTCTCGATTTATGTTGCTTTTTTTCTCCTCTTCGATTCACTTTTTGAACTTTTAAAATCTAGTTGGTTGTTAAAAAGTATTGCCGTTTAAATTTTTAATGTACAAAATGGTAGTATTTTTACGACTGGATTCTATATCATCCTTAAAAAAATCACATTCTGCATTCATAACATAAATAAGGCGTAGGTAATGGGTAAGTCAAATAAATTGTATCAAAATATGACAATAAATAGGAAAGATAAATAATAAGGTTTCAGTAACGTTAAAGGGACTCATGAAAAATATATTAAAAAAACCAATTCAAAAAACCAAAAGTCTGTATTTATTATGATTCCAAGAGCTGCGTCAGGCTCTCGCGCTATAACCGAGCCCGCGCGAGTCGCTATCACTAGTCGATGCGACTCGCAAGTCGCGCGAAACTGGTTATAGCGCGAGAGCTAGACGCAGTTCTGGGAATCATTATAAATACCTACCGACTTTTTTTTTTTTTGAGTATTTTTTTATATTTTTTAAAGGCTCCTTTTATACTGAAACACCCTCTAAGCTATGGCACGCAATTAAATTAACACCTAACAAGAAAAACAGTATATATTGGTAATGTATGAAATTAATTTATTTACAATAGAAAAATAAAAAATCCTAACAAAAATACCTATTTTACTTTATGCAGGGATCGGGAATATCGGGATATATAGGTATTAAAGCGCCTCAAAAAATGTGTTGACCATGGCAGCTGTGTCTTCAGCAACAACTGAAAAAATAAAAAAGTTTCTATTGTAAAAAAAGTAGCTTTTTGTCAGAGACCTATTTTTATTTTTACTTTAATTTGTTTTATTTTTTGTGAAACTGAATGATCTTTGTAATAAATTACTCTAGAAATGACGAACCTGATCCGACTGCGTCGCTAAAATGACTTGTAGCTGCTTGCAAATCTGCAAATTAATTTTAATATTAACAAAGAAGTGTCTAAGAAAAAAGATCTAAATTAGTTTAATTTATATACTTACTAGAAGAAGCTAAAGAATTAAGTCCAGCGGATATGTCAGCGGCCGCTCCTAAGAACGTAAATAAATTGCTAAATATTAATATGCTGTATAGAGTTTAGCAGTTTATTCTATACAATTTCTTTGAGTAACTAGCTATAAAAAAAGTATAATAGTAATCATACCAAGTTTAGCCGCCACGATCTGACCAGCAGCTGTTGCACCAGTGGCTACAAAAAAAAAAAGAATTCCAAGCTCTACACACATATTTTTTGTCAAGTATATAGGTAAGGTAACCCCATTCATTTTTAAGAAATAATTTTTCCCAAGTTTTTCGCATACTAAAACGTCCATCTTGTACGGTAGGAATTATTAGTTACGCTATTTGACTACTAGTCAAATCAGCAACTTTTTATGAAATGTCAAAAACGCTTTTTTGTATGAAAATACTGGGTTGTGACGTCACTGGCTTGTAAATATCGACTACTCAAATCAATAACTTCTATATTTTTTAACTCGATAATTAAATCTAAATGTGCATTTTTTTTTCAAATGATGAATGAGACCCACAGTTATTTTAGCCATCAGTTTTAAGTATAAACGTTTTGAATTTTTTTAGCCACCCAGTCAACATCCCTACATTTATGATAAAGGTAAAGAGGTATGGTGTGGATTAGGGTTTTCGGATACCCGGACTTTTTTCGTACCCGGGTATCGGGTATTTATTTTTTTGTTACCCGGGTATACCCGGGTACCCGGGTATCACATATTTTCAAGTAAAACAACGCATAATTTGTTGCAGTATGCTTATTTTTATTAGAAATGAAAAAAAGAATAACAAAATCAAAGATACGCTCAGTCGCCCGCCGTGCAATGATGAATGAAGCTCGGGACGAGTGCGGGGTGTGCACCGTCATCGTGGAGACGCCGAGCTGGGACGCTACCACTGTACGTGAAGATACGCTCGCCGATCCAGAGTTTGCTAAGATAGTGAAAGAATTAGAAGGCACAGAGGAATTTTCGATAAAGAGATGGACAAAAAGAGGGTACCATTGTGTGTAAGAAAGTACTACACCGTTATGCTGACGTCGAATCATAAGAACCGCAGCTCGTCGTACCGGAAAACCTGCGAAAGAAGATGGAGGAGTGTCACGACGCAGCTACTTCGGGTCACGGTCACATCACGGTGGAGTATAGAAGACTTTACATCGCATTTCTCAACGGTTTTACTTCCCAGGTATGCGTCACTTCGTCGAGGACTACTTGAAGACTTGCGTCGAATGTCCAGACAGGACGCACGTTTGTTTTTGCCTCCCGATCTGCCGCGCTCCCCATTGATTGTGCACATTTTTGTATTAGAATATATCAGTGTAAAACGTATTTAAACTCTTTCATTACATGCTGCCCACTTCCTACACTTTCTAATTAAGACCAGGCGTATTTTTTGTAAATAAAAAATGTTTTTTTGTGATACTCGGGTACCCGGGTTTGTCGTCAAATATTACCCGGGTTTGAAAACACTAAAATACCCGGGTATACCCGACCCGGGTACCCGGTTCCGAAAACCCTAGTGTGGATTGCTGATATTATTCCAAATGATAAAAAATCAAAGTAAGACGAAATGTGCTTTAAATAGAGTGCAAGTTATACCTAATAATGTGTTCGCTGCTTGAAGCTTAGCTCCAAACATTTGACCGCCGGCATCTAAAAGAAATTGAGATCATTTAATTTTCCATCAACATTAATATAATTTTCCAGCTTAATATAAGCAACTTACGTGCTATGCCTGATCCGATGATAGTTGCTGCAGATAAGTCACCGCCAACGACTGAAAGTGAAAAATTATGGTTAATTTATATTATATTAAGTACTAGCAGACCCGACAGACGACGTCCTGTCTAACTATATGGTGGTTAAGTATTCTTAAATTTTCTAATTTCCAGCGCAATTTTCTTATTTTTTTCTTTCATAAGAACCTTCTTCTGACAATAACAAATACAACACAAAAAGAATTAGTGAAATCGGTCTATCCGTTCACGCGTGATGCCGTGACCAAGGGAAATAGGGATTCATTTTTATAAGTATATAGAAGTCAAACTAAAACTCAGTTTTATCCAATCAATAAATAATCTGTGCGCCATATAAAGCACATATTAAAAAGTTGTCGCCGAAAACTGTTAGTTTAAAAAGTTGTTGGCTCTTTTTGTTTTTGATGAACTTATCAATACTGATCGGACATACCATCTCCTACTGCTGTGCCTATGTTGTGTGCAGCTGCAGTTAAATCTAAAAAAAGAGAGTTTAGTCAGTAAGAAGAGCTAAATGTTGCGTAAATATACCTAGTGCTGTAAACAATAGAAAGAGAACCTGATCATTCCCTTTGAGGGTCTCAAGGTGGGAGATCAGGCTAAATCCGATTGAAAAGACCAAGAAGTAGAAATAAATAATAAAAATGATATTTGGCCCACTTACTTCCAGTTAATACATTTCCTACTGCTTGTTCAGCATTTTTGACAGCATCTGAAAGAAAAGTACAAAAAAGTAATTATTAGTTAGCAGTTAGCACCATGCCATGCAACTTGACACAAAGTCCATAAAAGGAACTATTTTTACTCACCAAGTTTTGCATGAACTATTGCGTCTGTACCAGCGATTGCAGAACCTGAAAATAAAAGTGGTATATCCTGGTACTTCATTACAACCTTAATAAACAAAAAATAAAACTAGGCCTATAAAAATCTGCTGACGGCGTTGAATATAATCAAGTAGTTTAAAAACCTTGTTACTTCCTTCTTGAAGCCTCTACAATCAGCGTACGACATCGAAAACAAAGAGACTACCCTCATTTTCTAAATTTAAAATATAGAAATATAAAGGATTCAATGCAGAAGCGAGATATTTAGAATAGTTAAGCGATTGGTCTTATTCTAACCCTCAGCTAGTTTCTTGTTCCTGTCCTTTATTATCCGTGAAACGGTTTTTTCTGACACCCCCACTGCGGTCGCAGTCCGCCATCTTGCATTTGTTAATCTTTCTGCGTATTCAGACAACGCTTCTCTTTTCATAAAATCGTAAACTTTTGCTATTATGTTTCGTGCCTGAAAGAAAATGTAGGATTTTTCGTAAGTTTTCGTAAGGTACTTGTTTTATTTTTAAACTGAAAAGAAAATGGTAAATAAACTAAAAACTGATTTAGATTTTTCTTATAAATTCGATCACGATTGTCACTACAAAAACAGCTACACTCACTTGTTTGTTTAAAACAACGCGGTCTGTTTTACGTATTTTACTTGGACCTTCGTCTTTTTTCTTTCGCGGTTTATTTCGTTTTCGCGCCATTTTCTTGTCCTCTTTCGACGCGTCGCCATCTTTTTTCGGCGGCATTTTTGATCCGTATAAAAAATGTCGCAGTTCAGTGCCGTTTTAGGGATAAAAATGTCACGAAAAAGCGTGATGTGAGTTAAAAAAGGTTGTCTATTCGGAGCCGTGGTCCGCTCGCAACTGGCGTCCGTCTCTCCCCTCTCGGCCCTCTCATGCCCCTTCGACATCTGTGGGGAGGGACTTCGTGAGTGCGAGAGCGTGTATAATTTACATCGGGAGGTCCCGCTCTTTCTATAGAATGCGTACGTGTGTGGTGAGACTTCGCGGAATGCGGTGCTATTGACCCTGAGGGGACTTGAGTTTGGTACTTGTACAATAAAAAGTAATTATAAGCAATTTTAATAGCAAATCTAGGTTCTAAATAAATATGATGATTAGAGTTGGTCATATTTTAAACTCGAAAGAAAATTCTATTCTTATAAAAAATGTTTTACCTATTAAAGTTCCAACAGCTGCAGCATCTCCTCTGGCTATAGTGCTGAGCGCTCCAGTGCTAACAGCTTTATTATTGGCTAAAAAAGAAATAGATTTGATTTGATTTCAGAATTTTACATATTTGGTAGAGCGTTAATATAATTAATAACATAGAGAAAGTAAATAAAATTGCCGTTTTAGGTTTAATAATAAAAGTAAAATTATTTTGGAAGTTAATCTAGAAAATGCTGTGGAAATAATGGACATAACATTTCTTTACAAAAAGTTTTGTATGATTGTGGTAATTTTGTACCTATTTGTACCCGTTGACTCAGCAAGCCCACTAACCCTTAAAATTTTACCGTCTTTAAAAATATAAGAATAATAGGTCTAACTTATTTTTAAAAACTTACTTTTAGCTTTACTTGCCGCGTCCACTTCAGAAACAGCATTCACCAAACTTCCTAAAAAATTACAAATTGTAAATAAAACGGTAAGATTGTGTTTGTATGAGTGCATTATGTAAATAAAAGAAAATAAACAATTTAAGTATTATTACCCGTGTGGTGCCGGGTTAGAATAGCTTCACCCCATATCTTTCTGCGGGTGTCGTAAGAGGAGACTAAGGGTTAAATCTAGGGAATGGGCGGCAGCGTTCCCTGTGAATGGAAAACATCTACTGCGCTCACCAACCCGCCTGCCAAGCGTGTGAGTATGGCATATACCCCCTATTTTGGGGACGCCCATGTCCACCAGTGGACTGTTGTGGCTGATGATGAAGTATTATTACTAACGTTAGATGATAAACTTACGCGCGAATGCTGACAAGCCAGTCCTCCGATTACTCTCAGTCAGGAGCTCTGCCAGATCTGAGAAATTAATTAAATAAAGCACATGCTCTCCTTTCGTGATAATAGCTGTAGGGTCGATAAATAGCTATGCTTCGGAGGGCACGTTAAGGCGTCGCATCGGTGCCGGTCGCTGTCTTTGTTTGTTAGTTGTCGTCCTGCAAACCAGGTCTGGGTAGATTTGTGAGGGTTGGTCCGGAGGGTCCCGAGGAATATTTTACAACCCAGCGATTTAGCGCCTGTATTGTCCTAACTAAGGTGGGAACAAACTGCGCGTTCTACTTGAACCCATGACACGACCTCGGTTCAAAGAGCCCAAGGCTTCAAACCACTAGACTAGATCACAGAAACTACAAATAAAATTTTGTTTGTTCTTCCCATCTTCCGCATGTGGTTTGTGTGCCGGGGAAAATATCTCATATTTGGGCAAACGGGAAAAACTACAGTATGTGTATGTACTTTTTTTCTGCTAGCGTCATACCTCGAAGGACAACGATCGCGAGAACGCATTACGACACAATAGTCAGAACAAATTAAAGAGCTTGCTAGTCTGCCAATTAATGATGCTCTAAAACAGGCTGAAGACACTGAACTACTATTATACTAGCGTATATGGAACAGCCATCACGAACATACGACGTGTCCCCAAAATTCAATAAGGCGTCCGCACGAATTTCGTCCGTATTTAATTTCAAAGGGTTTATATTGACGTTATTACTTATGAAAACTTATTATTTTTATATTAAAACCTAGTTCGGCATGTTTGTAACTTTTTAACTCTTCTTTATTAAAAAATCGAGTCAGACCACTAGTATGAATATGAGTGCATGCACACATATTAAATAGGACATAAAGTGCTTGGATGATGTCTGCTCCACACATTAGCTCAGTGGCTGAAGACAGAAAATTATGGAAAACCGTCTTTAACAACTTAAATTAAAGAAAAAAGAGGCGTCATGCAGACACGACCTTTAGTAATGAAGTAAAGACTAAGAAGAAGAAGTGTCTTACCTCGTAGAAGTCCAGGGTCAGGTCTGCAGGATGCGATACCTACCTGCGCCAAATTAAAACAGATTAAAGATGTAAAGGACATCTTCCCCGCAATGTTAGACTGGTTGCTCATGAGCAACTTTCTCGAATATTTTTTTCCATAAATGAAGATAATAATATGTTGCTTATAAGTACATAGACATTTTGTTTCGTGAAGTTGTTCAATTTTGTCCAGTGAGCACTGAGCAATGAGCAACTCTTTGTGGGCAGCTGTTCCTTACACACTATAATAAAAAAACCAAATAATCATAAAGTGTTGATGTGAGTCTGTTGTGGCATGTCGACTCTAGAGCCGTACAAGGATCTTTTGGCGCGTGGGTGTCATTGAATTTTAATTATTATTCATTATTTATTTATTATTTACTATTTTTAAATTATTGAATTATAAACCTACATTGCTCTACATCTACATCTTATATTTTTTTTTAATAGCTTGAAGCGTCCCACTGTCCTACATCTTTTAGTTATACAAAATTAATTATGAAATGTGACGTCTTGGATGAAATTTTCTATTTATAATGTGAATTGTTAATGTCAATATTAATAATTATAATTATCAAAACTTACCACTACTAATAAGAATATCCAGGATTTCATTTTAGAAAAATCGGTTCTCCGTCACTACTCGCATACAGTCTTAATACGAACTGAATACATACAGTAATAAGAAAATTGGTGTCTGTTTTTCTAATCAATATTAATAATTATCAATAAGAAAGATTCGTATGTTTGTATTTTTCGTTTACTTAATAAATACACCCAAAAACTAATTGAATAATTAAAAATCTTTCTGACTATTTCTGACTAGGTATAGTATTTCCAACTGAGTTTTAGAATAAAGGTAAACAAAGTTTCATGTCTTTTAATCTGAAGATGTTTTTTCTTTAAAAAGTTTTAGCTTTTAGATAAATGACAACATAATGAAATAGTAGTTTTAGTAATTCAACTAATTTTCCAACACGTATCATTTATTTTTGAAACGTGTTGTTGACTAAAAAGACCTCAAACTTTGTTTACCTTTATTCTAAAACTCAGATTGGAAATACTTAGTAGTATAGTTATACTTTTTACCGCGGTAAATATTTAAATTTTGAGGAAAATAATATATTTTAGCCGCGGGTGAAACCAAGATTCGAAATTATAGCAATTTTGTTGATTTACACAAGTGTGTAACAATTTTCTTTATAATTTTATTGTTTTTCTACAAGGTGAATCTTTGTTTGCGAAACCGTGAAAGAGGCGCGTGTTTGTAGGTAGTAGGTAGGTATAACAGGGTGTTGATTTAATGCGTGCCATAGCTTAAGGGGTGTTTCAGTAACGTATAAGGAGCCCATAAAAAAATAAAAAATAAAATCGAACTCAAAAAATCAAATAACCAACAGCTAGTATTTATTATGATTCCAAGAGCTGCGACTACCTCTCGTGCTATAACCGAGCGCGCGTGAATCGCTACCAAATGCGGCTCGCGCGTCGCGTGGTATTGATAATAGCACGAGAGGTAGGCGCAGCTCTGGGAATCATCATAAATACCTACCGGCTTTTGTGTTGGATTTTGTGATGATTTTTTTGAGTTGGATTTTTTTCATACCTATTTTTTATAGGCTCCTTTTACGTTACTGAAACACCCTCTAAGCTATGGCACGCAATTAAATTAACACCCTGTATAAATAAATAAAATAAAATTTCTTTATTTCAGGGTACATGTCCCCATACATTACATAACATGACATTCATAGTTTAACATTACAGGTTTATAATCAATGGAATGAAATTATTTTATTATTATGTTTATGTTATGTTCACTTTTGGCCTTTGTGATGAAAGTGAGAGTAAACGAAACTTAGATTCCGTTCCGATCGATCCAAACAAGCTAAGCTCACAAGAGCGAAGCACTTGCAAAAGATCTTTGTATTTAAGATTCAATTAATTTATTAGGAATGGAGGCGCCACCTCCGCTCTGTTACCATCATAAGGTACAGTAACCGAAGAAGAAATAAAACAGACTTTTTTATTAGACAAATGGTTTAATCAATGTAGAAAAATACAAAAGTGATGGAGAAAAGTAAACAATAACATCTTAGAATTTTACTTTACACATGTCGTAGTAATTATAGTTTAAGTTGGTATTGCTGTGTCTTGCGTTGCAGGTTATCTGTAAAAAAAAACATTAATTAAAATCATAAAATACGGGGTGGACCCGCTAACCGGTAGGGGGTTTCTCAGACAACGAAACTGAACAATTAGATTATTATACTCGTAGACTCGTGACAATGACGCATGAAACTGCGATGAAATATCGATGTAACAATAAATATAATCGCGGTAATAATCCTGTTCACAATAAAGTCTCAAAACTTATGAAACTGAACCACTTTCACAAAGAAATTCTTTCACAAAAATAAAATAAAATTGCTTTTCCATACATATTTATATAAGTGATTTTTTTGTGAAATTGCTTTAAATTTAATATTTAATAGTGTACTAAATGAAATTTGACTTATAAAATGTATATTTTTACCAATAAACATCTGAATCTGAATCTGAATCTGAATATTGTTTGATTGAGGTGGTAATTTTTTATAGGAAAGTCAAATATTTTTTGTTTCATGAAAGAATTTCCTGGTGAAAGTTGTTCAGTTTCGTTGACTGAGCAACCCCTATCAGTTATCGGTACGCTGTCTCTTACACCCGGTATAACAAACTTACTTTGTGCTCAGCCAAGGATTGTGGAAAGGCCATCTGTGTCACCTTTAATAGCTGAAAATAAAATAGCAATGAAACACAAATCATCCCTTTCGGTCCATTACGTCCACTTCCTGTTAGGCCTAGTGAGGAGTCTGTTACGACTATTTCCGCGAACGTCCATATAAGCGAATTTCTATTAAACGTAGCTTTTTAATGGTGAAAGAAGTCTTAAAATCGGTCCATAGTTTTTGAATAATAGTTACAAACATAATACAAAAATAGAAATCTTTCCTTATACGTGGTGTAAGGGACAGCGTACCGAATACTGATAGGCGTTGCTCAGTCAACGAAACTGAACAACTTTCACCAGGAAATTCTTTCAGGAAATGAAAAATCTTTTTGGCTTTTCCATACAAATTGTGATCAAGGTTCACTTTTTAGGAAAGTATTTATTTTTTATTTCCTGGAAGAATTTCCTGGTGAAAGTTGTTCAGTTTCGTTGACTGAGCAACCCGTATCGGTATTCAATACGCTGTCCCTTACACCCCGTAGAAGTATAGATTTGAGTTGAACTACACTGGTAGCAATTCGTAGTTGCAAAAATCACGACTTAATTAATTTAAGTCGTTATTTTATATCATGAGAGAAAAGAAAGGGGCAGTTATAATTTTAGGCATGATCTAGTTAAGTCGTGCCCTCAACGTATCGATAGCACTGTTTAGTTACTTACCAGTGTTATATGAACCACCAACATCGCCAGACAACAAAGGTTTGAGAGATTCTGAAAAAAATAATAATTAAAAGCAAGGTAAACAATTAATTATGACAATCACAATCACATCAAAATAACCTATCCTTGAAAATATAACAGTAGTTCAATCAACAAAAATCATTGAACTCTGGCACGAAAAGTTCTCACTAGTTCAATCATTGAACTGTACCATTGAACTACTGGGAATAGAGGAAATAAACAACTCATATAATATAAAGAAAAAAGTGCATAAGTGGAGCACTTACATTTCAAGTTGGTAAGTTGGTACATTATTATAAATAACGAGATATGAAATTGAATATAATCTTTTGAATTATTTTTAAACTGCAGTCAGTCAGACAGTCAACAGACATACATAGACATAAATTATTGTACATAAGGTAGTTAAAACAAAATGTGTTTGTAATGTAAAATCTTCCGTGCTTTGGAGGGCACGTTAAGCCGTCGGTCCAGGTCTCTGTCTTTGATAGTGGTCGTTACACAAAACCACGTCAGAGGCCTATTAGCTGTGCTATAGGCGGTTTAAAGACTCTGACACCAGGGTTCATCGGGTCGATCTACTCGAAACCCACACGACAGAAGAAGAAGAATGTAAAAAAGAATTAAACTTACCTAATTTACCTTGTAGTACTTGATTACCTCCTTTGCTAACACCAGCTGATAACAAATTGTAAATTGTAATAATACTAATTAATTATAAATACACCGGAATTATCATTCCCTAAAGAAATTTTAAGGGCTTGTTTAATTAAACCATAAACCATTTAACAATGTAAGTCCATATTTTGTAGTATTCAATCATGAATGAACAAAACGACAAACAAGTGTTATTCATATTTATAAAATACTTTACTCACTTTTGACGGAGGTATTTACCTCGACGTTTCGACTATACGGGGTGTAAGGGACAGCGTCCCGCAAACTTATAGGGGTTGCTCAGTTAACGATACTGAACAACTACCACCAGGATTTTTTTTCAGGAAATGAAAATAAAAATTTGCTTTTTCATACAAAATGACCACATTGATCAGACAATTTGTATGGAAAAGCAAAATTTTTTTTACATTTCCTGAAAAAAAATCCTGGTGATATGTGTTGAGTATCGTTGACTGAGCAACCCCTATAAGTTTGCGGGACGCTGTCCCTTACACCCGGTATACGATGGCCATCATCAGGAGCAAGAAGTCGATATATCACCATTCTTCAGGTGTGATCTTTTGATGTTCCATCTTCGTGCTCCTGATGATGGCCATCGTATATGGTCGAAATGTCGAGGTTAATACCTCCGTCAAACCCAGAAGTGATTAGCCGAGTATGTTATAAAAAGAAAAGGACGCAACAACCGAATTGCCCTCAATGTTAGAACATGAAATAAAATCGTCAGTAAATAATTATCTAAACTTATAAAATCGTTTGTCCTTACTGACTGACTGACTGACTGACTGACTGACTGATTCATCAACGCAGAGCCTAAACTACTAAAGCTAGAATCGTGAAATATGGAGAGCAGGTTCCTTTTATAACGAAACCTACCACTAAGAAAGGATTTTTGGATTTTCCCCCCTTAAAGGGGTAAAAAGGGGGTGTGAAGTTAGTATGAAAGTCCGTCAATTTTGAAGGTAGGATCTTCTAATGTTGTATTTAGGGTAATGATTTAAAAGTAATGAATACGTGTTTCAGCATTTTTGTATTTTTCACCCCTAAGAGGGTTAAATAGGGGATGAAAGTTTGTATGGAAATTCCGTCAATTTTGATGGCAGGATCTTCCAATTTTGTTTTTGGGCTAAAGATTAAAAAATAATGAACACGTGTTTCAGCGTTTTTGTATTTTCCACCCCTAAAGGGTTTAAATAGGGGATGGAAGTTTGTATTTAAATTCCGTCAATTTTAAAGGTAGGAACAGCGCGGGAACTCAATCCCACGGGAAAACTCTTAGCTGCGGGTGAAACCGCGGGGCGGAAAGCTAGTTTTCTATAAATATAGGTATTTCTCAAGCTAAGTTAATTCTTTAAGGCTTATATTCTAAAAACTATTAAAGTCTTTGGTATGGTCTTTGGGT
This sequence comes from Scrobipalpa atriplicella, assembly GCA_029255725.1. Taxonomy (NCBI): domain Eukaryota; kingdom Metazoa; phylum Arthropoda; class Insecta; order Lepidoptera; family Gelechiidae; genus Scrobipalpa; species Scrobipalpa atriplicella. Next base: position 1,120 of record JARACY010004562.1, on the reverse strand, counting down.
TCAAATCCTGAAAAGTTATAATTGTTTGTTATTTTTTCTTACCAGTGGTGTCAGAAAGCCCAGCAAGGTCACCATTAACAACTGAAAATTACATACCAAAATGAGCTCGATTCTAGATGCCATCTAAATTTAAGTTATCTGTCTCTTTCAGATTAAAAACTTTGAAAAATGACATGAGATTTATACTCTTCGGTTTTGCGATTATACCTACTATATGAATTTCATATGATTAATATTCATATTATTTTTTTCTTTTAGAAATGAATTCCTCGTCCTCCGATTCGTAAATAGCTTTATTAAATTAACTAATATAAGTTTGGTTCTGTCACTTTCTAAAATTTGAATAAAATTGAGACAGCAAACACAACAGCTGATTACGTATAACGCTCAAAATAAGTCGAGATCATAGATCAGCTGTTGTGTTGCTTTTTGTATGTAATGTATTATTTTTTCTTTTAGAAATGAATTCAAGTTTCTCCCCCCTCCCCTCGCTTACTGACAGGTGCCGTGCCTCTCTCGGAGGCAACGCGGGAATCTACTCAGCATCACCTGAGGAATACCTATCTATGCCAAATTTGATCAACCTGCTCTTTTTCAAACGGTTCATACAACTTTGTGGTTAGAATCTAGGTATTGTTTAGTTAGGTTAGGTGACATGGCATTCGACAACGGCTATCCTTTGAACATCACTGTAATGTATTATAAATATTCAGATGAGATTTTGTTTTATACTTTTTAGAGAATTTTCATTAGTCGAATTTTAGTTTTTGAACTTATTTATGGTTGATCTTCACCATTAAAAGTCTGTACCCCGAACCAAACAACTTTCCCAAAGTAAGAAACTCTTGTTTCTCCCATAGACCCATATTCATAGTCATTTCATAGACAATATCCTTATTATGCCGTACGAAAACAATTTAGAATTTTGAACGGCGAATGGGGTGGTAATGGGGTATATTTTAGGTGATTTTAGTCAGTTTCTTCTCTCATACCTCATAATTTTTTATTTTAGTTACTTACCGGAGTTGACTGTACCACCAACATCACCGTGTGTCAACTGTTTTACTGCGTCTAGAAATGAACAAAATTGTTAATTTTATTTTTCATGCGAATACTAATA